>VDFB02376454.1:0-203475 GCA_007258455.2 Sequoia sempervirens | reverse complement strand
GTGTTTTTTGGATGTTGGGTTGCTGCTGGTAGTTTGTTGAATTTCCTTTCTTGCAACATTTTGTATATTCTGTTGTAAAGGGTTTTGGGTCCCTTCAAAACCTATTTTTCTTTTATAATCAAAACCTTGGTACATGTACAAAGTTGTGTTACACTTTCGGCCAACTTATCAACACAAGTGAATTTAAGTATTTCTAACTAATCAATTTTGGTCAAACATATGATCTTGTAAGATTCATTCTAGCTAAGTTAAATATGTCCACAACTTTTCCAACTAAAATTGTTGGCTAAATGCATATGCAACACCAATTTGAGGCTAATTTACCAAAAAAATAAAATTATTTGAAAAACTTAATGTTTCAACAACTTCTACTCATGTAAATAACATTTTTTTAAAATATAAAAATGCCCTTTTGTAGATCCATAAGTGTAGTTTTCAAAAATATATATTTTAATAGTTTAATTATTATTTATATTTCCCTTTTTTATTTTTACTAAAAGAAGGTTATCGGCACAAAACATTAGGTTGATTACCATATCAAGGAAAAATAGTAAAACTTATTAAAAAAAATTGAAAAAAATATGATACACTATATAAAAAAATCTGTCAAGATGGTATATTTTTTTCTATTTTAGATAAATAGTTAATATGAAATTTGAAATTGAATGGAAGCAACTATGTTTCAATACATGCATATTTTAATATTTATTTAAAAATATATACTATCAAAATTGGAAAAAAATATCCATGCACTAAATTTTAAAGTAATAAATACACAAAAAATTGAAGGAAAAAATAAAATTACTATATAAATATTGATGTCTCATGTAACTTCATTTTTAGCATTTTATTAGCAACTACATTATAGTATCAATTTCTAAAAATATATATTTAAACAATTTTATATTTTTTCAACAAAATACAAACATAAAATATACTTTAAAATAAATATTTTACTAGTTTACATCATTTCAAAATTTAAAACATATATGCATATGATAGATGCAATTGTAACAGTTTAAAATAGGTTGTGAGCTACATTCTCTCATCTATCTTTTTCTTTGTGGGAAGTGAGTCCACCTGCAATGAGAACTTCTATAAATATACTATAACTGCTTATAATATATTGTGAGCTAGTTCCCTCATCATGGTTTTTTCTATTTTGGATTTTCCATGTAAAATCCTAGTGTCCATGTGTTGTGTGGTGTTGTTAATGTTTCATGATTTCTTCCTTTATTATAATTGAATATGCTTTGGTGATTGAATGTGATGAGGGTGCAACCCAAGACTTAGAAAATAACCCACAAACAAGAGAATAATTTTATTATTCAGAAAATGGAACTTCTTACATGAAGAGGATCTCAAATCCCCAAGTTCTACAACACATGATGTCCTGCCATTCCTCCACTATGCTTCTCCTTTATTAGGTTCTCCCTCATGGAACTCCTCGGGATACACAATTGACTTCCCTTAAATAACATGCCATCCTGGATTATGAAATCCAGCCACCTTGTCCCCGCCTCCATTGTAACAGTCTGCTGTGTTTTCTTAAGCTCAAAATCAAGATCTGATGTCTTGAGTTCATTGAACCCAACCACTAATCTACATCTTTACTATCAATGTATGCCTCCTAAGGCATCTCAAGAACCCTATTTGACTTCCCACTCCTATGTTTCAAAACAGGTATAACTCGTAAAAACTCTACCCATTTCCATATGCCCTCTCGGGATTTAATTTTCCCTCAATTATTTAGGTACTACAAAGCTTGATGATGGTATAGAAAAATTCTTCTAAAACAAATAATGTCTCCATTTCTTTAATGCTTTGAACTATTGCATAAAATTCCCTGATTATATACATAATACTTTCTCTTGGCATCATTTAAATTTTCACCTAAATAGAAATGGGCTTACCTTCTTGGCTTCAACACCTGCTCCAATGGCACAACCACCGCATCATTAATCCACCAAACACCTCGCTGAAATATGAGGCTAGAACAGGGCAGCTTTGTCACCTTCTTCGCTTCAACAGCTCAAAACTTTTTTGTCGCTTCAATGTCTAATTTGAATTCTTTTCTATCCCTCTATTTCTACCAAAATCCACAAATACTACTGAAGTTTCTAATGAACTTTCTGTAAAAACTTTCCAAACCATGGAAAGATCTCACCTCAGTAGCAGTTCTTGGGGTAGGCCATTCCAGAATAGCCTTCACCTTCTCCGGGTCCATCTTTAGACATTTTTCCGAGACAACGAACCCCAAGTACACTAACTCCTTCACAAAACTACACTTCTTCAGATTAATCAACAATTTCTTCTCTCTTAACTTCTCAAAGTCTCTTCAAATATGCATCAGATGCTCATCCCACGTCTTACTAAAAATCAAAATATCATCTAAATACACAATAACAAAACTTCCTATAAATTTTTTTAGTACCTCGCTCATGAGTCGCATGAATGCTTGGTGTATTGGTTAGCCCAAAAGGCATGACTAACCACTCGTACAAGCTCTCTTTGGTCTTGAAGGCAGTCTTCCATTCATCTCCCTCTCGAATCCGGATTTGGTGATATCCACTCTTTAGATCAATCTTTGTGAAGTACTGAGCTCCACTCAAACAGTCCATCAGGTCATCCATCCTTGGCAGGGGAAATCTATACTTGATTGTTATTTTGTTTATGGCTCGGGAATTTGTACACATCCTCCACTCCCCATCCTTCTTTGGTGCTAGTACTGTAGGTACTGCACATGGACTCAAACTCTCCTATATCAAACCCTTTCAACAACTCTTGAACTTGTCTCTGCTCAACTCCTTATATTCTCCCGGCTGAGTCATTCTTGTATGAGTTGCCTATTAAAACCGGGTTCTGTGAATCAAGTCAATCTCAGATGACCGATCTTCTTATTGGTGGTAAAACCCTCGTGCACATTATTAGAAACAATATCCTAAACTCATCCAACATCCCAGAAACTTCTTTCTCGAACCTTCTCACTATCCTCCTTATCCATTCTAGGAATCAATGTATAACACATACGCTCATACTTCATACCTTCTAGAAATTTCCTTCCATCAACATAACAAACTCTAGCAGTACTGCATACCTTTTCTTCAACCTCCTTTAAGGGTTTCAATTTATGGTGGACTCCATCCTTCGTCATAGAACAAGTGTTTGCATGGCCATCATGTATAGCTTTCCTCGGGCCATATTGAACTGCTTTATGGCTCTCCTTAACAACATGTGACATGCATCCATGGGGATGATATCACGTATACCTCATCATGTAGCTCCCGATCTTGAACTTTACTAGGCACGCCATCGACCAAAACTTGTGGTCTTTTGCAACCGTGCAATCCGATACAGATGTGGGTGTTCTTCCCCTCTTCAACTTCAACTTTGTGACCATCTCCTCCGGGACACCAAATTATTGGTGCTCCCATCACAATAATGACATCACAACATTTTCTTCACACTTTGCACCTTTGTGTGAAACAAATTCTTCCTCTCGCTCGTTCCTTTCCTCAAATACTAGGGCTCTCCTAATCACTACAGGGCCCCTTTCAACATCATTCAATGTTCAAATTGGGCCTCCTCATCTGCATGTGCAACCCTTCCATGACCTTCTGGCCTTTTGTCTACCCTTCCTTGGTGTTGTGGACATTCATAGGCTCGATGCCCTTCTTCACCACACTGGAAACACGTTCCTCTGAAACCACCTCTTCCAGATCCTTGTCCATATCTCCTTCGTCATCTACCTCTTTGGTCACCATTGTTTTGATCATGAGGGCGGTAGAAGTTGTCATTCCTTTAGCTTCGGCTGATATCCACATCTTCACTTTTCTTTTCATCATCATTTTAGCTTTCTGAAGATCTTCCACTGCCCCTTCTGCTTTGACCTCCTCATCCTTTTTGCTTGCCATCAAATATTTTGTTCAGCTTCTCTTCCACCTTCAGAGCAAACTGATATACATCCTCAATGGTGGTCATTCTGACTAGGCTTAACTCCTCTTGAATGCTCGGTCGTAACCCATTAAGATATCGGGCTACCTTCTCCTTATTGGCCTCTGTGTGACCCGTTCTGATGATTATCTTGTGAAAATCTTCAGTATATTCTTTCATAGATCCGCTTCCTTGCTTCAACCCTTGCAATTTCTTCAATAGATCTAACTCGTAGTCCACCGGTATGAACTGCTTCTTCAGTTTCTCTACCATGCGATCCCATCTGGTGATCTTGCCTTTTCCTCTTTAATTTCTTTCCAACTGGACCTCTTTCCACCAAATACTGGCATGGCCCTTCAGCTTCATTTTTGCAAACTTAACCCGATCTGGGTCCTCTATTTCCTCATACTCAAAATATTCTTCTAGCTCATTGATCTAGTCAATCAACTCTTTCGGGTTCAGACTTCCAGAATAACTGGGGACTTCTGCTCTAGGTCTTTTCCCGATCTTCAAAATGGCCCTTATTAGCCATATTTGGTCTTGATCAATTTCTTCTTCTTCCTCTTCTACATTTGAACCTTCTTCTTCTCCTTTATCCTCACTTTCCTCCCTCGGGTTTAACCTTCTTCTCAACTGCTCTTGTAACGCATCAATTTGTCTCTGGAGGACTGCCAGTGCATCCCTTCCACCAGCATTTCTGCCGCCTCGACCACCTCTAGCACCACCATGCCTACTAGGCATCACTCTTGGAGGCATCTTTCCTGACCTCGACCCACAACCATAGTCCTGGTGTGAACTGCCTCACGATCGGCGATCTGTCCACATGCTCAAGAAAACCCGCTCTGATACCACTTGATGAGGGCACAGCCCGAGACTTAGAAAATAACCCACAAATAAGAGAATAATTTTATTATTTAGAAAATGGAACTTCTTACATGCAGAGGATCTCAAATCCCCAAATTCTACAACACATGCAAGTTACAGAAAGCTACAGAATAACCCTTTCGCAATATGCGAGCTTGTCCACAAAAAGCTACCCAAAAATTAGAAACACGCCCATAAATAGAGCTCCTCTTTAGTTTGGAGCCAAAAAAACATTCAAATTTGAGTTTAGGCGGTTTGGCGCTGAAAAATTACAACTTGAAGTTCAAATTTCAAAAGAACATTTGCAATTGTATCTTCTAGAAAGTGCGCCAACTTCCCGGGGCCATAACTTTTGATCCGGGACTCTGATTCGTGAACCATTTGAACCATTGGAAAGGTCTCAAAGTCAATAACGCGCTTGAAATCATCTACGCCAATTTCGGAAAGTTTTGGGGCCGTTCTGGAAACTCTAAGTGCCTCAAATCCAACTTGGAAGATTTTCAGGTGCAAATCTAGGAAACTAAAACTGCAATATCTTTCAACCCAAGAATAGAAAATAAAAACCGTAAATTGTAAATTTCATTATGACGAAAAGGGTATCCAAAAATGTAAAAACATCTAAAAACTGAGAAACTTGAAATTTAACTATTTTTGGGTGATGCAAGATTGCCCTTACACCACTGGATGCTCCTGCATTAGAATGTTTAATGTTCAAATAGTTTAAGAGAATATTGATTCACCCCCCCTCTCAATACTATGGGTGTTCAATAGTTGGTATGAGAGCTTGGTTCCTTGGAAGGAGCTTACCATTTGGGGAAGATCTTGAAGGTTGAACACATGGCTGATAGAAAATTTCCTACTCCTCTAGAAGATATTCCTATTGTTGGAATCATAGAAGAAGATTGTAAGCTTGGAAAAGATGAAGTCAAAGTTTCCCTTGAAGACCTTGAAAATATTGAAGATGAAAATAGAGATCTGAAAGAAAATATCAAAGAAGCAAATGAATGCATCAGAAAATTGAGAGAGAAAATCAAGAAGTTTAGAGAAAGGCATAAGGAAGTCAGTGAGCAATTAAAGCAAGCAAATGAAACCATCAATGGTCTTAAAGTGAAAGTTGAAGAAAATGAAATAATTGAAGAATTATCAAATATAATGGTGAAAAGAAAATTAGAGGAATGTACAAGGCTTGAAAAAGAAGTTGTGAATTTGAGGTATGTTGAACAAGACAATTGAGAGGGGGGAGGGTGAATCAGTTGTAAAAAAAATTAACATTTAAGCCCTTCCACTAGAGATTAGAAGAATTATCATTAAAAAATCATTTACTCTACTACTATGATTAATCATTAAGTGCAAGAGCAGAAACTGAAAAACATCACACAATAACACTGGATTTATGTGAAAAACCCAATAAGGGAAAAACCACGGCGGGGATTAGCTCACAATATAGATAATATAAAAAATGAATACAAAGGCTCATTTCCAGAGAAGGCTCAATGCCAAAGCAAGACTCGTTGTTCAGATTAGGACTCACTGTCCAACAAGAATTAACTACCCAGAGGGCTCACTACCACAAAATTATAAAGAAGATATAAGAGATTTGTTACATAGAGAAAACAATCTCAATGCAGTGAAGATTTCCACCACAATAAACACACCTGTAGACATGCTTGAATGATAAAGTAAACCTTCAACTCACTCCATATGAAAACTCACAATTATACTTCACATTGATCTCCTCAACCTCGCATCACATAACCTTTGTTTCGAATCTATCTCACATCTATCTTGCTTGCATTAAATTTGTTTGTCTTTCACCAATATCTCGTCCTATATTTATACCATCTTCAACTTTGAAACTCAACCAAATTCAGCCACACGCCATTTGTATTTACAAATTCAAAGTAGGTCGGCACCAAAAAATTCTACGATGGAATTAGAATGAGGGAGACCCAAACACACATCCAATGAGGACCTAAATAAGTCCCACCATGCTTCAAGATGCTTCCATAAAATTTATAAGTAGTTGTAAACACAAGGTCGACCAAACTAGTGTAAAACACATAAATCGAATAAACACATGCAACCTTAGCACGATCCAATCTTTCTAGATGAAAAAATTAACATGAACAAAACCTTAAAAACTTATCCTGAGAACCACAAGTCATAAGACTCAAACAAGAAGAAATCTAGAGCAACAACATTTCTCCCAGACCTCAACTAGATACACTGAAAAGCACAATTCTCAATTGGTGAACATAGCTCGCACTGTACAATGATCCAGAAACCTAAAATCTAAATATAACAACCTCTAAAAACCATGATTAAAATATCTAAACCATACGATCATAGGAGAAAATCTTGAAGAAAAACTCAGAGAAAATACTAAATACCTACAAAATTTCTTTATTACAATTTTCTCAATATCCTTGACATATATATCCAATAACCATTATTAATGACATGAATGACAACAACAACCAGTTGAAAACTAGTTAACCAATTGACATCAATGACAACACCTTCATACTTGCAGCAATCTCCCCCTTTGTCATTGGTGGTAAAACATGATGTGAAAAACCATCAAAGATAACACAACAACTCTAAACACATTAACACATTTTTCATCATTTTTATGTTTCTCCCCCTTAGTAGATAAAATTTTTCACATTATACTTTCTCCCCCTTTGACATCAATGGAAAAGGAAAAATATGTTTTACATTTATTTCCCCTTTGACATTAAGAACAAAAAACTCTTTCAATGACAACACATGATACTACCTACTCTCCCTGAGAGGTAGTACCAACCATCAGTCCAAAAGAAAGATAGATCCATAGACCCACCGAATTGATGCATGTCCATATGCATATAGTTCAATAAAGGAGGGGAAATGACCCCTAACTTCTCGCAGAGATACTCAAAAGTATCTTTAGGAAGAGCCTTAGTAAATATGTCAACAACTTGATCCTTCGTAGGTACATACTCAAGTTTTACTTCATTTTCCACAACCTTTTCTCTCCAAAAGTGACACCTAATAAATATATGATTTATTCTTGAGTGCAACATTGGATTCTTTAAAATGTTAATTGTACTTGTATTATTGCAAAAAGATATAAAAAAGATCATCATACATTACTCAGATATCTTTCAATGTTTGTCTCATCCAAAAAAATTGTGTACAACAATATGCAACAACAATATACTTAGATTCAATAGTAGGTAAGGAAACTAAATATTGCTTTTTATTCAACCTAGACACCAATTTTCTTGCAACCAAGAAAGAATACACCACCACTTGTACTTTTTATGTCATCAACACAACCCGCCCAATCTGCATTTGTATAAGAACTTAGTGTAAAATCAATATCCCTAGGATACCATAAGCCATAATCCGAAGTGTCATTCAAATATCTAAATATCCTCTTAACAGTAGCAACATGTGTTTCTATAGGATCTTCTTGAAATATAGCCACAAGAAAAACTGCATGCATGATATCCGGTCTAGTAGCAATTAAATACATCAATCCACCAACCATAGATCTATATTTTCTTTGATCAACCTTAGGTGAATCATCATCTTTACGCAATTTTCATCTAGTCACCATAGGAGTGCATACTAGTTTGGAACCATCTGTCCCAAACTTCTTCAACATTTCTCTTACATACTTTGACTATGAAATAAAAATCCTTTTTTTTTGTTTGATTAATTTACAACCCAAGAAATAAATTTATCTCACCAAACATAGACATCTCAAATTATTTTTGCACCTCTTCAACAAACATCTTGCACATTGTTTCATTTTCCTTCAAAGATAATGTCATCAACATATACAACCACTATCAAGATCTTGTCATTTTCAATTTTAAAATACAGACTATTATTTGTTGTACCTTTGTTGAAGCCTTGCTAAATCAAATATTT
This sequence comes from Sequoia sempervirens, assembly GCA_007258455.2. Classification (NCBI taxonomy): domain Eukaryota; kingdom Viridiplantae; phylum Streptophyta; class Pinopsida; order Cupressales; family Cupressaceae; genus Sequoia; species Sequoia sempervirens. The sequence continues at coordinate 194,757 of VDFB02376454.1, read as the reverse complement.
GTATAACCTTACATACCAAGCTCTCGGATTTTGCTTCAATCTATATAAATCCTTCTTCAATTTGCAAACCATATCCGATTGATCGAACAATGGAAATCCTTTTGGTTGTTCCATGTATACTTCTTCCAATTCACCATTCAAGAATGCAAACTTAATTTCTATCTGATAAAATTTAAAATATTTATGAGTAGTAAATACTAAAAACATTCTGATAACTTCCATCCTTACCACCAAGGCAAAGAATGTGATCCATATTTTGAAGTGTATAATTTTCCTTCAAAGATGCGTGGTTAAGGTTCTTGAAATCCACACATATTCTTATGTCACCATTCTTCTCGTGGACTGGAACAATGTTTGCTACCCAAGTAGAATTATGAATCAGGTATATTTTTCTTTCTTTGAGCATCTTGTCAATTTCTCAGAAAATTGCACCAGTTACCTTAGGGTTGCAATTCCTTTGTTTTTGCTTGAAGGCAGCTATCCCTCCTTTCAAAGATATGTGGTGCTGAAATTTCCTACCCATAAATTTCTTTAGACCATCATAGCTCTAGGAAAACTTCTTTGTACTTGATGAGTAAGGCTATCAATTTTCCCCTCTCTTCTGGAGAACACTTTCCAATGTAAAGTAGCTTGGGAGAGTCAGGATCTCCAATGTTTAGTGCTTCAAATTCTCCCAAACTATCAATGGATTCACTTATTTTTCATTTAATAGATCGATCATGGTGATCGAATAGGTCCTCCAAATAGACCAACCCATTAGAAATTTTATTACCTCTCAACTGAATGACTCCATCCTTCAGATCACCAATATCATCAAGGAAAAATTCCTTACACTCATTGGTGCTCCCTTCAAAGAAGGTTTTGGAAAAAACTCAGCATTCTCTATAAAGGCATCTGATTGTCATTCTCAAATACTTTCTAATGGTTAACATCATCAAGAACGTTGGGTCAATAAATCATCTCAACCCTATAAGATTTGTTCTTCAAATTTGGATGTGGGAGTAATAAGGAGGTAAAAAATGCTAATAAACCAGCACTAGAATTTAGTTCTTTGGGGACTGCCTCTATTGAAAAAGCATCAAAACACAAAATAAAATCTCATACCTTGTTCCTATAGTGTCTAAGTCTTTCATTTTTTCACAGTAAATATCTTGCACACTTGCTTGATAATAAACTCTACATCTGCTAAAACTCTAAGTATCTTAATCCCCATACTTCTCATCTCAGCCAACCCCAATAAAAGGGCCTCTTATTTTTTTGTATTGTTAGTGTTCGTAAATTCGAGTTTATAAGAAAAAGGTAATTTTTCAACTGAAGGGGAAACAAGTACCACACCTACTCCTAATCTAGAGTTAGAGCAACTCTCATCAAATCCCACCATCGAAGGGAAATTTAAGACTTTTGAAACAAGATAGAATTGCATTGTGTGTATCATCCAAGGCCAATATAAGACTTTTGAAACCATACAAAATTGCATTGCTTGCATCATCCAAGGTCAATTTAAGACTTTCGAAACCACACATAATTGCATCATGTGCATCATCCAAGGCCAATTTAAGACTTTCAAAACCACACAAAATTGCATCATGTGCATCATCTAGGGCCAATTTAAGAATTCTGAAACCACACAGAATTGCATCATGTGCATCAACCAAGGCCAATTTAAGACTTCTAAAACCAAACATAATTCCCTCGCATGCATCATTCAAGGCCAATTTAAGATGCTTGAAACTATACAAAATTGCATCGTGTGCATCATCCAAGGAAAATTTAAGACTTTTGAAACCACACAGAATTGCATCACATGCATCATCCAAGGCCAATTTAAGACTTGTGAAACCACAGAATTGCATTGCATACATCATCTGAGGCCAATTTAAGACTTCCAAAACCACACAAAATTACATCGCGTGCATCATCCAAGGAAAATTTAAGACTTTGGAAACCAGATAGAATTGTGTTGCGTGCATCATCCAAGGCCAATTTAAGACTTTCAAAACCACATAGAAATGCACCATGTGCATCATCCAAGGCCAATTTAAGACTTCTGAAACCACATAAAATTGCATTGCGTGCATCGTCCAAGTTCAATTTATGAAACTACACAAAATTGGATCATGTACATCATTCAAGTCCAATTTAAGACTTCCAAAACCACATCGAATTGCATTGCATACATCATCCAAGGACAATTTTAGACTTTTGAAACCACAGAGAATTATATCACGTACATCATCCAAAGCCAATTTAAGACTTAAGAAACCATAGAGAATTATTTTAGAAGTCTTAAATTGGCTTTGGATGATGCACACAATGTAATTTTGTGTGGTTTCTAAAGTCTTAAATTGACCTTGGATGATGCACGTGATGCAATTCTGTGTGGTTTCAGAAGTCTTAAAATGGTCTTGGATGATGTACGGGATGCAATTCTATGTGGTTTCATAAGTCTTAAATTGGCCCTAGATGATGTACATGATGCAACTCTTTTTGGTTTTAGAAGTCTTCAATCGGCCTTGGATGAAGTATGTGATACAATTCTGTGTGGTTTTAGATGACTTAAAGTGGCCTTGGATGATGCACGCGATGCAATTCTGTGTTGTTCTAGAAGTCTTAAATTGAATTTGGATGATGTATGAGATACAATTCTGTGTGGTTTTAGAAGTCTTAAATTAGAATTTGATGATGCACGTGATGCAATTCTGTGTAGTTTCAGAAGTCTTAAATTAGCCTTGGATGATGTACGCAATGCTATTCTGTGTGGTTTTAAAAGTCTTAAATTGGCCTTGGATGATGCACAGGATGCAATTTTGTGTGGTTTTAGAAGTCTTAAATTGGCCTTGGATGATGTACGTGTTGCAATTCTTTTTAGTTTCAAAAGTCTTAAATTGGTCTTGCATGATGTACATAATGCAATTCTGTGTGGTTTTGGAAATCTTAAAATGGCCTCAGATGATGTACACAATGCAATTTTGTGTGGTTTTGGAAGTCTTAAATTGACCTTAGATGATGTACACGATGCAATTTTGTGTATTTTTGAAAATATTAAATTGTCCTTGGATGATATACGCAATGCAATTCTTTATGGTTTCATAGGTCTTAAATTGGCCTTGGATGATGTACGCGATGCAATTCTCTGTGGTTTAAGAAGTCTAAAATTGGCCTTAGATGATATACACGATGCAATTTTGTGTCATTTTGGAAGTCTTAAATTTTCCTTCGATGATGTATGAGATGCAATTCTGTGTGGTTTTGGAATTCTTAAATTGGCATTGGATAATGCACACGATGTAATTTTGTATGGTTTCATAAATTATCCTTCGATGATGCATGCGATGCAATTATGTGTGGTCTCAGAAGTATTAAATTGGCCTTGGATAATGCACACGATGCAAATCTATGTGGTTTCATAAGTCTTAAATTGGCCTTGGATAATGCATGCAATGCAATTATGTTTGGTTTTAGAAGTCTTAAATTTTCCTTGGATGGTGAATGTGATGCAATCTATGTGGTTTCAAAATTCTTAAATTGGCCCTAGATGATGGATGCGATGCAATTCCGTGTGGATTTGGAAGTCTTAAATTGGCCTTGGATGATGCATGTGATGCAATTATGTGTCATTTTGAAAGTATTAAATTAGCCTTGGATGAAGCACGTGATGTAATTCTATGTGGTTTCAGAAATATTAAATTGGCCTTGGATGATGCACGTGATGCAATTCTATTTGGTTTCAAAAGTCTTAAATTGGCCCTAGATGATGCATGCTATGCAATTCTGTGTGGTTTTAGAAGTCTTAAATTGGCCATGGATGATGCACATGATCCAATTTTATGTGGTTTCAAAAATCTTAAATTGGACTTGGATGATGCACACGATGCAATTCTGTGTGATTTTGAAAGTCTTATATTGGCCTTGGATGATGCACACGATCCAATTCTGTGTGGTTTCAAAAGTCTTAACTTGGCCTTGGATGAGGAATGCGATACAATTATGTGTGGTTTCAAAAGTATTAAATTGGACTTAAATGATGCACGTGATGCAATTTTGTGTGGTTTTGAAAGTCTTAAATTAGCCTTGGCTGATGCACACATAGGTGACTTTATCGCTAGAATACATTCATTTCGTTTTAAGAAGAAGATCAAGGAGTATCATTCATTATAAATGCAACTTATCCAAAATATTATACCATTTCTTTCTCTATTTTGTTTTAATATTATTATATCGTGTATTTACAATAGTATAGCGAATATAAGTTATGTTATGAACTTAATGAATTCTATAGCACTTTGAATGTGAACGACCGAAGTGTTATTCCTCTTATGAATAAAAAGGAATCGATGAATAGTGGAATATTCTCTTGATCAAATAGTCACTATGTTACTATTCCTATTTTGTTTTACAAGAAAGAAAGGATAGCAGGGTTGACTTAAATTATTTTCTTATTTTCCTTAAAATGAAAAAGACATATGGAAAAAGTGAATCCATTTATTTATAGCGTACAGTTCTTTTTTACTATTCTTGGTTGTAGCAAAAGATTTTTTCGTTCTAAAGACCGATAGATATAATGTAAGGTTATCTAATCAGAATCATTGTGAAATTCATTCATCTCATACTTAGTAATAGACTATTACGTACGATAATTTGTGAAATTACAATTGGCATTCATTTTATTTATGGCTTGTTCAATCAATTGGGGGGATTGAATTTTCACTTTTTTTTTAGAAAAAAATAAAATAAAATATTTTTATCGTCTATTCCCTCCATGTTTTTTCACAACATTAACAATTGTTAGATATTCAATTCTAAATTGGTATCTATTTATTTAGATGATTTTTTCTTTCTGTTCCTAGAGAAAAATTGAGGTAATTGCCTGACAAAAATACGTATCGATCATTATTTTTTTTTCATTGATTCCTTCCATGCTTACTATAATTAGTTATTTTGGTTTTTTATTAGCTTTGCTTATTTTCATCTTAGTCCTATTCATTAGGTTAAGCAGTATACGACTTATTTGAAATAAAATAAAACCCTAAATAAGAATTGAGATTCTGAGTCAATTTGAGGTACTATGTAGATTAGCTATGAATCCTTACCTATTCTTTTTTAATAAATAAAAATATGATTGAAGTTTTGTTATTCGGAATTGTGTTAGGTCTAATCCCTATAACTTTGGCTGTATTATTTGTAACTACATATTTACAGTACCAACGCAGTGATCAATTGGATATTTGATTTAGGACCATACTATGGTATGAACGGGTCTCCTACTAATTTTGAGGGATCAGATCCCATTAGCTGTTTCAGTTTAAGTGACAAGAAGATCAGATAAAATAAAAAAAGAAGGATCTCGCTCTGTAGGATTTGAACCTACGACATTAGGTTTTGGAGACTTACGTTCTACCAAACTGAACTAAGAGAAAAAAAGAAGGATCACACTCTGTAGGATTTGAACCTACGACATTAGGTTTTGGAGACCTCTGTTTTACCAAACTGAACTAAGAGCACTTTTTCTTTTTCTTTTTTTGAAAGAAAGAAAAGAAGGGCACTTTTTTACTCTTAAAACATTTTTGCATGTGGTATGCTCCAATCACTGATTATTCATGTTTCATTGAATAAATATCACTCGACATTTTTTTTATAGGAGGAAGAGTACTAGGTAGGGATGACATGATTTGAACCTATGACATTTTGTACCCAAAACAAATGTGCTAACAAGCTGCGCTACATCCCTTTTAATCATGAGTAATTCTATCTGGTTTTGGAAGTCTTAAATTGGCTTTGGATGACGTACGCGATGCAATTCTGTGTGGTTTTAGAAGTATTAAATTGGTCTTGGATGATGCACGTGATGCAATTTTATATGATTTTGAAAGTCTTAAATTGGCCTTGGATGATACATGTGATGCAATATTGTGTGGTTTCAAAAGTCTTAAATTGGCCTTGGATGATGCACGTGATGCAATTCTGTGTGTTTTCAGAAGTCTTAAATTAGCCTTCGATGATGTATGCAATGCAATTTTGTGTGGTTTTAGAAGTCTTAAATTGGCCTTAGATAATATACATGATGCAATTTTGCATGGTTTCAGAAGTCTTAAATTGGCCTTTAATAATGTATGCAATGCAATTCTCTGTGGTTTCAGATGATGTACGCGATGTAATTTTGTGTGGTTTCAGAAGTCTTAAATTGGATTTGGATGATGTCAGTGATGCAATTATGTGTGGTTTCATAATTTTTCCTTGGATGTGTATGCGATGCAATTCTATGTGGTTTTGGAAGTCTTAAATTGGCCTTAGATGATAAACATGATGCATTTCTATGTGGTTTCAGAAGGCTTAAATTATCCTTGGATAATGCATGCAATGTAATTTGGTGTGGTTTCAAAAGTCTTAAATTGACTATGGATGATGCACCTTGATGCAATTTTGTGTGGTTTCAGAAGTCTTAAATTGGCCACGGATGATGCACGCAATACAATTCTATGTGGTTTCACAAGTCTTAAATTGGTGTTGGATGATGCACGCAATGCAATTTTGTGTGGTTTCAGAAATATTAAATTGGCTTTGGATGATGTGCACAATGCAATTTTGTGTGGTTTTGAAAGTCTTAAGTTGGCCTTGTATGATGCAAATGATGCAATTCTATGTGGTTTCAGAAGTCTTAAATTGGCCTTGGATGATGCAATTGATGCAATTCTGTGTGGTTTCAAAAGTCTTAAATTGGCCTTAGATGATGCCTGTGATACAATTTTTTGTGGTTTGGAAAGTCTTAAATTGGCTAGTGATAATGCATGTGATGCATTTCTGTGTGGTTTCAGAAGTCTAAAATTGTCCTTGAATGATGCATGTGATGCAATTCTGTGTGGTATCAAAAGTCTTAAATTTACCTTGGATGATGCAAATGATGCAATTTTGTTTGGTTTTAGAATTCTTAAATTGGCCTTGGATGATGCATGCGATGCAATTTTATGTGGTTTTGAAAGTATTAAATTTCCTTGGATGATGTACGCGATACAATTATGTGTGGTTTCAAAAGTCTTAAATTGGCCTTGGATGATGCACGCAAATTTTGTGTGGTTTTGAAAGTCTTGAATTGGCCTTGGATGATGCACATGATGCAATTCTATGTGGTTTCAAATGTCTTAAATTGACCTTAGATGATGCACATGATGCAATTTTGTGTGGTTTTAGAAGTCTTAAATTGGCCTTGGATTATGTACGTAATGCAATTCTATGTAGTTTTGGAAGTCTTAAATTGGTCTTGGATGATGTACGCGATGCAATTTTGTGTCATTTTGGAAGTCTCAAATTAGCCTTGGATGATGTACATGATGAAATTCTATGCAATTTTGGAAGTCTTAAATTGGCCTTGGATGATGTACATGATGCAATTTTGTGTGGTTTCAATAGTCTTAAATTGGCCTATGATGATGTATGCGATTTAATTTTGTGTGGTTTTAGAAGTCTTAAATTGGCCTTAGATGATGTACACGATGCAATTTTGTGTGGTTTTGGAAGTCTTAAACTGACCTTGGATGATGCATGCGATGCAATTCTGTGTGGTTTCGAAAGTTCTAAATTGGCCTTACATGATGCATATGATGCAATTCTGTGTGGTTTTAGAAGTCTTAAATTGGCCTTGGATGATGCACAAGATGCAATTTTGTGTGGTTTTGAAAGTATTAAATTGGCCTTAGATGATGCACGCAATGCATTTTTGTGTCATTTTGAAAGTCTTAAATTTTCCTTAGATGATGTACACGATGTAATTATGTGTGGTTTTAGAAGTCTTAAATTGGCCTTGGATTATGCACTCGATGTAATTTTGTGTGGTTTTAAAAGTCTTAAATTGGCCTTGGATGATGTATGTGATGCAATTTTGTGTGGTTTCAAAATTTTTAAGTTGGCCTTGGATGATGTATGTGATGCAATTTTGCGTGGTTTCAGAAATCTTAATTGGCCTGGGATGATGTACGTGATGAATTCTATTCAAAAGTCTTAAATCAACCTTGGATGATGTACTTGATGCAATTCAGTTTGATTTCAAAAGTATTAAATTGGCTTTGGATGATGTACGAGATGCAATTCTATGTGGTTTCAAAAGTATTAAATTGGCCTTGAATGATGCATGCGATGCAATTCTGTGTGGTTTCGAAAGTCTTAAATTGGCCTTGGATGATGCATGCGATGCAATTTTGTGTGGTTTCAAAAGTCTTAAATTGGCATTGGATGATGCACGTGATGCAATTCTATGTGGTTTCAGAAGTATTAAATTGGCCTTGAATGATGCATGTGATGCAATTCTGTGTGGTTTCGAAAGTCTTAAATTGGCCTTGGATGATGCACATGATGCAATTCTATGTGGTTTCAAAAGTCTTAAATTGGCCTTGGATGATATACGCGATGCAATTCTATTAGGTTTCCAAAGTCTTAAATTGGCCTAGGATGATGCACACAAAGCAATTTTGTGTAGTTTCAGAAGTCTTAAATTGGCCTTGGATGATGCACACGATTGAATCATGTGGTTTCAAAAGTCTTAAATTGGCCTTGTATGATGTGTGTGATGCAATTCTGTGGTTTTGGAAGTCTTAAATTGGCCTTGGATGATGTACGCAATGCAATTTTGTGTGGTTTCAAAAGTTTTAAATTAACCTTGGATGACATACGCGATATAATTCTGTTTCTTTTTGAAAGTATTAAATTGGCCTTGGATGATGTACACAATGCAATTTTGTGTAGTTTCAAAAGTCTTAAATTGGCCTTGAATGTATGTGATATAATTTTGTGTGGTTTCGAAAGTCTTAAATTGACCTTGGATGATGCACACAATGCAATTCTACGTGGTTTTGAAAGTTCTAAATTGGCCTTGGATGATGCACGTGATGCTTTCAAAAGTCTTAAATTGGACTTGAATGATGCACGTGATGAATTCTCTGTGGTTTTGGAATTCTTAAATTGGTCTTGGATTACGTACATGATGCAATTCTGTGTGGTTTAAAAAGTCTTAAATTAGACTTAGATGATGCATAAGATGAAATTCTATGTGGTTTTGGAAGCCTTAAATGGCCTTGGATGATGCATGCAATTTAATTTTGTGATTTTGCAAGTCTTAAATTGGCCTTGGATGATGCTCACAATGCAATTCTGTGTGGTTTTGAAAATCTTAAATTGGCCTTGGATGATGGATGTGATGTGATTCTGTGTGGTTTTGGAAGTCTTAAATTGGTCTTGGATGATGTATGGGATGCAATTCTATATGGTTTCAAAAGTCACAATCAAAGTATGTCAAACAAATGTTGAAGAAGTTTGGAATGGAAGAATCCAAACTGGTATGCACTCCTATGGTTATTGGTTATAAATTGAGCAAGAATGATGAATCCCCTAAGGTTGATCAAAGCAAATACAGATCTATGATTGGTAAAATTTTATATCTAACTATTACTAGATCAGATATCATGCATGTAGTTTGTCTTGTGGCTAGATTCAAGAAGATCCTAGAGATCTACATGTTGTAGTAGTGAAGAGGATATTCAAATACCTAAAAGATACTCTGCATCATGGCTTGTGGTATCCAAATGATACTAATTTCACATTGAGTGCTTACACAAATGTAGATTGGGTTGGTTGTGTGGATGAAAGGAAAAGTAAAAATGGTGGTGCATTCTTTCTTGGATGTAGATTGATGCCATGGATAAATAAAAAACAATATTTAGTTTCTTTATCTATTATAGAGACTGGTTACATTACAACATCTTTCTACACACAAGTGTTATGGATGAGACAAACATTGAAGGATATCAAAGTGGTGTGTGATGAGCCTATTTCTATATTTTGTGACAATTCAAGTAAAATAAATATTTTAAAGAATACATTGATGCATTCGAGGAAAAAATATATTTCAATCAGATATCACTTTCTAAGAGAGAAGGTTGTGGACAATGAAGTTAAGCTTGAATATGTGCCTACAAAGGATCATATTTCTGATATATTCACTAAAACTTTTCCTAAGGATAATTTTGAGAATCTTCTAGAGAAGTTGGGGGTTATTGCCCCTCCTTCTTTGAACTAGATGCATAAGGAGATGCATTAGTCTAGTGGATTTCAAGATCTATCCTTTCTTATGGATTGATGTTTGTGGCTATCTCTTAGGGGGAGTAGGTAGTGGTGTGTACTCCTAAGGGGGGAGTATTCAAAGAATTAATGGAAAAGTGCTACAGAGTAGTTGTAAGTAGGTTGTGTAATATCAAAGGGGGAGAATAATGCAAAAAAAAATTATCCTTTTCCATTGATTTCAAAGGGGGAGAGATTATCATGCAAAAATGTCATAAACATAGGGGAGAAGAGTCATGTGAAAAATAATAAGTAATAAACGTGAGAGAAAAAGAGAAAGTTATCATGGAGAGAGTGAAACATGTAAGGAGGAGAGTGAGGTATGTTCAAATTTGTTGTTTCTTTGATGGTTTTTCACATCATGTGTTGCCATCAATGAAAAAGGAGGAGATTGTTGCAAGTAAGTGCATATTGGTGGTCATTGATGTCAACAAGCTTTTTTTGGAATTGGTGTCAATTGTCTGTGATGAGGAAGATTGGTATTTGTAAGGAAAGCTTAGGTGCGGAACAAAATATCCTAACGCCAAAACCTCAGGGAAGAATGCAAAGGTGACTTTAAAATTTTCAATTACAGTCCAATAAGATGCACATGAAAAGAATAAAAAAAAAGATAAATGAACACATACACAATTGGACACCAGATTTACGTGGGAAAATCCTTACGGGAGAAAAACCCACCACACCAAGAAAAGTCTCTTTGTATTACAATAAGCAAAATTACATACAAAGATCAACTTCACTTTCTAATGTCAATTTTTATAGCAACAACATTTACTGATCAATCTTGTACATAATAGCTCTCAGAAAACATACAATGAATTCACTCAGATCAAATCATGTTCAATCAAAAAAAATTGTCGTTTCTACACACTGATTATCATCCTCGACCATTGCAGAGAGAAATCCATTTTCTCATGGTCTGTGAATCTTCCACATAGGAACAGTCGGATCAGTTCAACTGCCAATGGTTCTCCTTCTGCTTTGCTCATTGGTTCAAAACAGACCACGCCGGATAGTCGTTCGGTCAAAACATTCAAATTGAATCGCATGTCAGTGAGACACCAAACCATGTCTCCCCAATGCCGAAATGCTCGGCTATCCTTATCGGCAAGAGTCAACATCCATCAGCCAAACCCACTCTATCGGCAAGAATTCTCACTATTGTCCATTGCAGACCTATCAGCAAGACCATCATTGTCGCTAAGAGTCTTATAGAACCTTTAGGTCACACTGATGTTCATCATGTAGAGCTATCAGCAAGATGAGTGCTATCAGCAAGAGTTCACACCGAAATCATACCCGTCGGCAAGAGGAAAACTATCGGCAAGAGTTATCACCGAATTTGCATACCTGTTGGCAAGACCACAACCATCGGCAGGAGATCATATCGAATGCAAATATGTCGGCGAGACCAACATTGTCGGAAAGAGCTCATACTGAATGTATACCCACTGGTGAAAGGAGAACCATTGGTGATACTAGCGCTATCGGAAAGAGTCTGAGAGTCTCCCCGATGTCCAATGTGAATAAAGCTATCGACGAGACTAACACAATCGGAATATGTCTGACAATCACCCCGATATTCAACTGTCACCAAGAGTCTTCTCGATGGTCACGAAATTCCAACTTGTTGAAACATCAGAAGGAGTTAAGAAACCTCACACCGAATGCCCATGTCTTGCCGATGACTACCGTCGGCAAGACAAAACCAAAGTCTTAGTGATTTGATCTTTAGAACACAGCTACTAGTTAGCAAGACATTCTGAGGGTCTCACTGATTTTTCTCTTTCAGGAGTTTCATGTCCGTAAGTTTGAGGCACATTTTCCAACAATCTCCCACTTGACGAAGATCTTACTGACACCTCCAAAGCATAAAAAAACTACTAAAATTCATGGGCACTAAGGCCCATCAAACTGGCACACCACCTGAACTTGTCTGTGTTCACTGGTTTCGTCAATGCATCTGCAACATTTTCCAGAGTATCCACTTTTTCTAAAGAGACTTTTCCATCCTCCACCATATCTCATACAAAATGATACTGCACATCAATATGTTTCGTCCTAGCATGGAAAGTAGGATTTTTTGCCAAAAAAATAGCACTCTGACTATCACAATAAATTGTAATTTTCCCTACATCAAACCCAATGTTAGAACACAAATTTTAACAGTTGCTTCTTTACAGGCATGTGTTGCTGCCATGTATTCTACCTCTGTAGTGGACAAAGCGACTATAGCCTACCACTTACTCATCCAACTAACTACACCACCATTCATCATGAAAATATATCCACTGGTGGATCTTCTGTCAATGTCCCCGCCCAATCAAAATCCACATAGCCTCGAATTTGAGAGTCCTATGTGATTCAACCAAATTTCCATGGTAACACAAAGCATATTCTAAAGTGCCCTTTAGATATCTAAACACTCTTTTCACAGCATCCCAATGTGTCCTTCCAGATTTTCCATAAATGACTAAGTACTCCCACTACTTAGGCAATGTCAGCATTGTATAGACCATTGCATACATTAAACTACCAACTGCACTAGCATAAGGCACTGGTCATGTCCTCTATCTCAAGATGAGATTTTGACAGCTTCAACAGATAGCTTGTTCCCTACAAAGCTGGAACAACTAGTTGCTTGTAATCAGTCATACAAAATTCTCTAGAACGATAATATACTTACTCTAATTGAGCCAAAGTTTTCTACTCTTCCTGTCCCTGGTTATTTCCATTCTCAATATACTTTTGCACCAAGATCTTTCATTTCAAACTTTGCAGACAACTGAGATTTTAGATCAGAAATCATTAACTTACTATTGCCTATGAACAACATATCATCAACATAGAGAGCAATGATAAGAACACGATCATTTTCAGCTTTGAAATACACACACTGATCATATTTTGATCTTACAAATCCCAATGACAAAACAAACGTGTCAAACTTCTGGTACCACATTCTAGGAGATTGTTTTAATCCATATAGAGATTTTTTCAACTTGCAAACTAGATTTTCTTTACATTTTTCCACAAAATGCTCAAGCTGGGACATATAAATTTCTTCTTCAAGGTCACCATGAAGAAATGTTGTCTTCACATCCATCTATTCAATCTCTAAGTAATACGCTGTTGCAAGTGACAAAAGAAATTTGATAGACGTCAACTTAGCTACAAGAGAAAAAAATTATCCATAATCAATTCCCTCTACCTAGGAATACCCCTTCGCAACCAACCTCACCTTATACTTTTCCACACTGCCATCTAGACTGATTTTCTTTTTAAATACCCATTTGCAGCCAACATCTTTTTTGCCTTCAGGCAAGGGCACCAAACTCCAAGTGTCATTCTTTTCTAATGATGCCATTTCTTCATTCATGGCTTCCAACCAAGAGTTTGAATTAAGCATTCTAATTGCCTCTTTGACAGTCCTAAGCTCATTAGTGCTAGAAATTAAAGCATAGGCACAAGTAGAATCTAACATAGAAAACCCATACCTATTAGGTTGCCTTCTTTCACGTGTTGACCTCCTCACGAGCTGAGGCTGAGGTTGTTCTTCTTCTTCAGAATTCTCAGAACTACTTGAGCTCTCCTCAATTTCATGTAAATTTTGAATTTTCAATTCCTCTCTATCTGGTGTAGGAGGAATTTCAACTACATCCTTTTTGTTTTTTGATTTTGTCTCTGACTACAAATCCAAAGTAGAAGGCTTTAGCTCACGAAAAATAACACTTCTGTTGTACAAAACCTTCTCTGTATCAGGATTCCAAAGCTTGTATCCTTTTATGCTAGCACTATAGCCAATAAAAATATATTTAACAACCTTGTTCTACAATTTAGATCTTTTTCCATTTGGCACATATGGATATGCCTCGCAGCCAAAGACACGAATTTGTCTCAGAGAGGGATTCTTTCCTGACCATGCTTCCAAAGGTGTTTTCTCAACAAGAGCAGAATTTGGAGAACAATTTATTAAATAACATGTTGTTGCAACTGCCTCAGCCTAGAACTTCTCCTCCAAGCCAACACTGCTCAGCATACTTCGTGCTCTTTCCATCACTGTCTTGTTGAACCTTTCAGCAACTCCATTTTGCTGCAGAGTGTATGGTGTTGTTTTATGTCTTTTAATTCCATGATCTTTACAATACCTTTCAAACTCATCAGAAAAAAACTCACCACCATTGTCAGTCCTTAAACATTTTATTTTTCTTCCAGTCTGATTTTCCACAAGGTTTTTAAATTCCTTAAAACGACTGAATACTTTTGATTTACTTTTCAAAAAATAAACAAATGCCCTTCTTGAATTATCATCAATGAACGATACACAATATCTTGATTTAGACAAAGAAGGAAAATTTACTGGACCAAAAACATTAGAATGAATGTAATCAAGTAAACCAAAAGATTTATGAGGACTGGAGTAAAATGAAACATGATGTTTTTTACCATATATAGAATTTTCACAAAATTCGAATTCAAGGTTACAATCAACAAGGCCCTCAACTAGGTTTTTATTTTTCAAGGTTTTTAAACCTTTTTCTCCAATGTGGCCTAGCCTATGATGCTAGAGCATAGTCTTTTCTACTGGAAGTTTAACTTCCATAGAGTTTGCACTATCAGGAACATTTTCCTCCTATTCTCCACGAGCAGCCTTTTGTGACTTTGCAGAGACACTATTGCATTGAACAACAAGTGCATCTAGCTTATACAAAGTACCAATACGAGAACCCCTAGCTAGCACCAATGAGCCTCTAGTCATTTTGCAGCCATTTCCAAATAATGTGACTTGCACTCCAACATTGTTTAGCTTACTAACAAAAAGTATATTTTGATCCAAACCTGGTATATGCATTACATCATTGATTCCCTTCACTCTTCCATTAGGGAACTGAACTCTGACTCTTCCACGGCCAACTATTTCCAGAGATGAATCACTTTCCAAATACACCCTTCCACCATCGTATTTTTCATAATTAGTGAACTAGTCTCTATGAGATGTCATGTGGAAAGATTCTCCAGAATCAATCAGCTAGACATCATCTGATGCCTAAGTTGCCAAGGCTGCAATGAAAGCATTTGCATCACTCTGAGAAGAATCATTGTCGGAATTCTTCTTCTTCTTCTTCTTCTTCTTCTTCTTTTTCTCCTCTTTGCAATCCTTTCAGACATGACTAGGCTGCCCACAATTCTAGCACTTCACCTTGGACTTCTTACTAGGAGACTTTGGTCTCCCATCTAATTTTTATTTGGACCTCTTGTCCTTCTTTCCTTTTTCTTTTGATTTGCCTTGAACAACAAGAGCCTCCTTCGCCATCTCATAAGATTTTCTTCTCATTTCTTCTGATAACAAAGAAGCAACAACATCTTCCATCTTAAAAGTGGATGTCATACTCCCAATAGCCATCACCAAGTGATCCCAAGAATCCAGCAAAGAACATAACAATAGCATACAATGATCTTCTTCATCAATCTTCACACCAATAGATGCTAACTGAGCAATCAGTATGTTGAAAGTATTCAAGTGATCAACAATAGACAATCCTTCCTACATTTTCAAAGAGTACAACTTCTTCCTCAAGAACAACTTATTCACCAAGGACTTTCCCTGATAAATAGCTCCCAGTATTTTCCACAAAGAAGATGTTATCTTTTCTTCATGAACGTTTAGAAGATGAAAGTCTGCTAGACAGAGCCTGATCAGCCCCTTTAATTTTTGATCTGCAAGGTCCCAATCCTCTTGCTTCATGCTTGTAGGTTTCGTTCCAGACACAGCAAGCCAAAGATCATGATCAACCAACAGATCTTCCATTTTGAGTTTCCACAACTCAAAATTGTTGCAATTGAATTTCTCAATTTCAATATTTCTTGATGTGCTTTCCATCTTAATCTGCAATTTGAATTACCAAACTTCTACAAGACTCCCGCTGAATAGAATTGACACAAAAAACCCAACCTACCCATAAGGATAACACAACTGGCCAGGCTTTGATACCATTTGTAAGGAAAGCTTAGGTGTGGAACAAACTCTCTTAACGCCAAAACCTCAGGGAAGAATGCAGAGGTGACTTTAAATTTTTCAATTACAGTCCAATAAGATGCACATGAAAAGAATAACAGAAAAGAGAAATGAACACATACACAATTGGACACTAGATTTACGTGGGAAAACCCTTACGGGAGAAAAACCCACCACACCAAGAAAATTCTCTTTGTATTACAGTAAGAAAAATTACATACAAAGATCAACTTCACTTTCTGATGTTAATTTTTACAGCATCAATAGTTACTAATCAATCTTGTATAGAATAGCTCTCAGAAAAAACACAATGAATTCACTCGAATCAAATCGTGTTCAATTGAACAACTCTGTCGTTTCTACACATTTATCATCATCCTTGACCATTGCAGAGAGTAATCCATTTTCTCATGGTCTGTTTATCTTCCACACAAGAACAATCACATCAGTTCAACTGCCAATAGTTCTCCTTCTGCTTCGCTGATTGGTTCAAAATAGACCATGTCAAACAGTTGGTCAAAATGTTCAAATTGAGTCGCATGTCGGTGAGACACTAGACTGTGTCTCCCCGATGCCAAAATTCCCAACTGTCCTTATCGGCAAGAGTCACCACCATCGTCAAGAGTCATATTGAATGAAAAACCATCGGCTAGACCCACTCTATCGGCAAGAATTTTCACCGATGTCCATTGCAGAACTATCAGAAAGACCATCGTTGTTGCTAAGAGTCTTATAGAACCTTTATGTCACACTGCTGTTTATCGTGCAGAGTTGTCGGCGAGATGAGCGCTATCGGCAAGATTTCACCAAAAAATCATACTCGTCGGCAAGAGGAAAGCCATCGGCAAGAGTTCTCACCAAAGTTGCATACCCGTCAGCGAGACCACAACCATCGGAAGGAGATCATACCGAATGAAAATCTATCGGCAAGACCAAATTTGTCGGCAAGAGCTCATACCGAATGTATACCCACTGGTGAAAGGAGAAGCATCGGCGAGACTGGTGCTATTAGAAAGAGTCTGAGAGTCTCCCCAATGTCTAATGTGAATAAAGCTATCAGCGAGACTAACACAGTCATAATGTGTCTGACAGTCACCTCGATATTCAATTGTCACCAAGAGTCTTCTTGAAGGTCACTGAAAGCCAACCTGTCAGCACATCGGAAGGAGTTAAGAAACCTCTCACCGAAAGCCCATGTCTTGTTGATGACTATCGTCGGCAAGACAAAACCAAAGTCTCAGTGATTTGATCTTTAGAACACAGTTGCTAGTCGGCAAGACATTCTGAGGGTCTCACCGATTTTTCTCATTCAGGAGTTTCATGTCAATAAATTTGAGGCACATTTTCCAACAGTATTGAAGATGAACAGTTGGTATTGTCTATGCTTTTATTTTTTGCATTATGTTGTCATCAATTAAGCTATCGGTTTTAATATCTGGTGTTATTTTGATAAGATTCTATCTATGATTGTAATAGTGATGAAGTTTTTTTGTGTCGTTGGTGCTTGGTCTCTAAGTGCTTTTGAGAAAATTTGATAAAAAAAGAAAATAGAGTGTTGCAGTGTTGTTCTGGGTTACAGAGAGGTATTATGTTTTTGCTCTGCATTTCTTCTAGGTTGAAGATCTTCCTATATGATTTGGATATGTTGGTGAGAGGTGTTTAGAGATGTTATATCCAAGAGATGGTATGTTGTATTGTCGTACAATAAAAGTTTTGTTTCACTAGTGTGTGACTCTGCATTACAGAGGTGTCTGTTGCCTATTTTTCACCTACAGTTTCAATCAGGTAGGATAATAATGTGATAGATATTCGAGAAGCCAAATGGAGCATTCACAACAAGGGAAAAGATCCTACATCTGTTGCTAGGTCACTGGGAACTTAGTTGGAGAGCCTGCCCTAGGAAAGTTCGGCATGAAAATCCTCTAAGGAGAAAGTTGCCAAGACCACTAAGATGTCTCGCCGACCAAAGGGCTCCCACTAATGAAGGCATCATCGCCATGAGATCTAGCTTCGGTAAAAGGTCTTACCGATCGCATGATGTCTCATCGAAGTCAAGCGGCGTCAGCAAAGGGAGTAGGCTTCGGCATAGGGTCTTGCCGATATAATAATGTCTACCCAACCAAGAAGAGAAGTGAACTCATCGCCGAAAGGATAGGGGTCCCGACGAGAGGTCTGGCCGATAGGCTAAGGTCTCGGCAATAGTAATGAAGCTTTCGGCATGAGGTTGTGCTTTTGGGATAGGGTCTCCTTGATGTGGTGATCTCTCCCTGACAAGAGGAGTGAATTCTCAGTGCGGGGAGGCATCTTCAACAAAAGGTCTTGACGATGCAGGAGGTCTCCCCAATTTTTTTAACATCGGCATGGCTCCCAACCGTCGCGGTGATGTTTTTCTGACACGGTGTAGTCTCAGCAACGAAGGAAGATATTGATATGACATTTGAGCCTCACTATGGAGTCTTCTTGAATTGATGATGTCTTGGTGAAAGGAGTGCGGAGCTCGGTAAAGTGGGACGCGTTCGAGGTGACACTAATTGACTCTTGCCAATGAAGAGGAACCTTGGGAAGGTGCTGAGGTGAACTCGGAGAATGATGAGGAGGTTGGTGAGATGTGTCACTGACCTAGCAAGCTCTGGCTGAAGTCAAAAGGAGCCCGCTCAAGGAAGACATCATCACCAAGATGTCTCACCGACAAGGCGAGGTCTTACTGAAATAAGGTGTAAGCCCAGAGATATTTTGCATTCGGCGAAAGGTCTTGGCGAAGGGAGCTTATCTTCCTGAGATGAAGCGAGATCGTCCAAAGATGATGAGTTCAGGAGGAAGTCTTGCCGAAAGAGTCTCACCAAAATGAAAGGGGGTCTTGCCGAAGGCTCCAGTGTCTCATCGAAGGGACTTTTCGCCAGGGAGATGAAAGATTCACCAAGATGTCTCAGTGAGGGCATGAAGTCTTGCCAAAAGTGAGGGGTACCGGGGTAGCATCTGCCTTCGGCAAGATCTCTCACCGACACTCGGGGGTCTTTCCGATAGATAGAAATACCCTCACCAAAGCAAAGTGCCTTCGGCATGACCTCTTTCCGATATAGCAATGTCCTACTGATAGGAAAACAAAGGAGGTCTCCCCGACCCGAGGAAGTCTCGCCGATGCTAAAGCATAGCGGTAGGACAATGAAGTGTCGGTGAGAGGTCTCACCGACACACGGATGTTTCACTGAAGGAGTGTGGAGCTCAGAAAAAGGTGAGGGGCTCGACATGATGTCTTAGCGATGCAAATGGTCCTACCGATAAATGAAGCTTGCGGTGTAATATCCCAACTCGCGGAGAGGTCTCCCCGACTCGGTGATGTCTCTCCGACATGAAATGCACTCGCCAGGAGTTAAAGTCACTGCCATGATGTCCCAGAGACCAAGTAAATGTCCTGCTAAAATCTAGGGGCCTCGCCCAAAGAAGGATAAGTCATCGTGATGTCTTTCCAACGGCCTAGAGTCTCATCGAGAGGAATTAGCGGAGCTCGGGGTGACTAAAATGAGCTCGCTGAAAGGTCTCATCAACCCGGTAGTGTCTTGCCGACATGGACATGCTCACCGAGACTCGATGGGGCTCACTAGGAGGTCTTCCCGAACACATGATCTCTGGCCGACAGTGATGTAATTGCCAAATGAAAAGGGTATCTGTGTAACTCAGTGGTGCCTTCTATGACTTTAGACCGATGTTGATTGTCTTGTCGGTGTTGTTGACGATATCAATATGACTTCTAAAGCTCGCTAGGACGTCTCACCAACTATCACATGTTGTGTCGATAGCATTCAAAGGGGGATAATCACATCGGTGATACACTTCCAGTGTCTCGCCGAGATGCGATTCTAATCAGAGAAGCTTTTGACCATCCTAGGGATCCACATGGAGTGAATTAACCAATCGTAAGGAGCCAAAGATGAACCATTGAAGTTTTGACTGATTGATACCTCAACAATGAAGATCAACAAAACAAAGAAAAAGTGATCTTACTTTGGAGTCAGAAGCATTGAAGGTAGCTCGGCTGAGGAGGTTCAAGGTGGACACAATACTAGGGAGTAAATGCGATGGTTGCAGAAAGATCTGAAGAAGACCACTCCTGGAGGCAACTCTTCACACCGACACAGACAACAGGGATCCAATTGAACACAAAATTAACTACGTCAAAAGATCTAGGGATAGATCTTTTCTAGGACCGATATTTTTGTAAGCCCTAAAGGGCCGACACACTTATGATGTATAAGGCATTTTTGCCTTTTTGTAAATAGTTCGAACTATGCATCTAGAAGAGATAGTGATTTATGGCTATCCTTCCTCGGCTGATGTATGCTTTGTAACCCAACTGAAGTCTAGAATGTAAAACAAAGTTCACTATGAAAGCAAGTATTGATGCTCATACCACTCTCATTTATGTATGTTAGCTTATGCAAGTTTTCTTTAACAGTGTATTTCTAAATCTGTATTCATACCATAAAGCTGTGAAGTTTGTTTCTTCCTTCTTGAGAAATGTATGTATATCAAACCTGTCAAGAATGATGCATAAGACTAAAATGGTTATGTTGAGTAGGTAAAACAGTTGCCGTCAAGTTTTCTCAGTGTGTTTGCATCTTGTTTTCATTTCATGATTTCTTATCAACTCGGTGTATCACCATAGGAATAGTTCAATTTAGTTTCATTTTGTATGAACTCCTTCTCCCTTTACCTCACAAAGATCATTAGTTTAGGTTATACCCAAAGGAATCCAACCTTCTCCAGAGGTTCATTTCAACTTCAGGTGACCCACAGCCTTGAAATGATCCCATGTTTCCCTAGAAGGCTTAGTTTTATAACTTTGCTTAGGGTGCACTTCTAGGTGACAATAGTGTCTATAAGAAATGTTCTCACTTCGTGTTTCTCTATAGCTATGCTTAAATTATTGTTAATCTAAAGACTTGAGGTTATGATGTAAGTAGTTTACCTCAATCAAGAGGATTTGTGGCTTGGTGCTTTAAAAAATAAGTTTTCAAGTAATAGTGTATGGTAGAGTTATTTGAGTGTACCGGGCATGTACATTCTTCGAGTGGAAGTTGTTGTGAAGGAGTTTGATGGATTTTAGGATGTTTGAGGGATATTTTAAATCATGTTCAAGCACAGTGTGTGGTTCACAAGTTTTCTTTGAATTTGAGGAAGCATGCACTTCAAAGTTCAATGGTGTTTGCACAAGTAACAAATGACCTGGTGTTTACACTATATGCAAAGTATAAACATTGTTTGTGGTAGCATGTGGTTAAGTAGTGTTGTTGATTTTCATCCCAATTAAGTTTTTATGTGAATAGTATTCACTTCTATTTTCCATAGAAGTGTTTTGGCACCAACTTAATTTGAATTTGCATGTTTGAGGTGCATAACCAACCTTGGAGAGGGTTTCAAGGTTGAGAACGATATAAGTATGAGTTTAATTGTTGAAGGAAGTGAATATATATGAGTGTGCGAAGTGTATGATGTGAATGATGTGAAATTGAGAAAATTAGTGCAAAATTTCAAGTGTTGGATTACTGAATGCAGTGAGCAGAAGGTGTCTACAATCATTCAAACAGATTGCGAAGGTGTTGGAGCTATTGTGGTGGATTTTTTGTTGCATTGAGATCATGTTCTTTATGCAACATTTCTTCTCTATCTATCTTTTTTTTTTCTTGTAGTGGGCCTTGGCTATGAGCCTTTCTTGATAGTGTGTAATATTCTGGGAGTGATCCCTTGAAACTAGTTTTGCAATTTCTTATATTGTGAGTTAATCCTCACTATGGATTTTCCCTTCTTTGGTTCTCCATGTAAATCTAGTGTTCTCTTATGTATGTTGTTACAATTTTAGTTTCTGTTATTTGTTTTTCATGCTAATTCATCATAATAGATTAGGGGTTTAACAAATGCATATGGATCTAAATATTAATGAGGGTTTTGATGCTTTGATAAGATACAATTGATTCACCCTCCCCTTCTCAGTTGTCTTGTTCATTCAACATTGATCCTGTGTGGATTCAGGGTATGTAGGCCTTTGGTGAAGGATGTAATAGTATCCCAAGTCTGTAGGGGAGGGTTAGGGGGTGTGAGTAGTTGATTATTTTACCCCTTGGAAAGTTGCAACTATATGTTTTTAGATAGTCCAATATATTTTTCAAGCAATGATATTGGTTGTGTAGGAAACAAAAGGGCTCCAAGTTACAATTTGAATGTTTTACTTGGTTTAAAGGACCAGTAGAGATCCTTTTAATATGCATATAAAATGGTGTGTAGGTACCTTGAGAGGTTGAATGATGAGAAGTCCATTGGACTTTAATCCCATGTCGACATAGTGTGTGTAGGTAAACTTATACCAAATGGTGCCATAGGATCCCAAGTCTATAGGGAAGGGTTAGGAGGTGTGATAAATTGATTGTTTAACCCCTTGGTTGTAAGGAAGCTAAGGTAGTTGAATAAATTCCTACACTAATCTTGAGAGAAGAATAATGCAAAAATTTTATAGATCTTTAATAGTTACAAAAACTTAAACAAAAATAAACACAAATATCATGCATACCACAACACAATGATTTACATGGGGAAAAAAAATTTGGGAGGAAAACCCCACTCCAAAAGCAACCCAATATATTATTAAAAAATCACAAGACTGCAATATACTTGCAAAGTAAGCTTCTCACAAGAGTATCACCACTCAAAGATCCAGAGGCAAAACAACTGATATCATAATCTTAGAATGCATCACAAGACAACTGTAATACAACACCCTCATAAAATAGGGATGCCTTATAGGGCAAGTCAAGTTAATAAAATATCAGTCATCATATATGAGACATAATGATGAAAAGTCTAGATTTACAATAATAAAATATAAATAAAATTCTCCTTTCGAGGGCATTTCCTTTGAGCCCTTGCCAAGGCGTGCTACCCCTAGACCCCTCACGAGGGGGGGATCCCCCCGGTGCGCCCCATCATCATCAAATAAATAGTACCTTATGTATCAACAATACATCATTTAATTGCAAGATTGAGACACATTTTCTCAACATCGATAAGTTGCAAAGTTCTATATGAGTTTTGATATTGCAATGAATCTTTGCTTGTATATTTCATTTAAAATGGTTATGATCTTATGAATTGTTCAAGTAATGACATTGGTTTCCTTGGAAACAAAAGGGGCCCAAGTTACAACTTGAACCTTTAACTTGGTTTGAAGGATTGGTTGAGATCCTTGTAATATGTATATGAAATGGTGTTTAGGTATCTTGAGAGTTTAAATTGCAAGGAGAACTACATTGGACTTTGAACATGCTTAGATGAAAGGTATGTAGGTAGGCCTATGGTGAAGGATTCCATAGGATCCCAAGTCTATAGGGGAGGGTTAGGATGGAGTGAAATTTATTGTTTTATCCCTTTCCTTGGTAAGTTTCAACTATATATGTTTTGAACTAATTAAAATTTTGTTTTGGTATGATAGTTAATACCCAGGTGGTATCTCATTTTTAATGAATTTTTGGTCCTTTTGAAGTTGTCTTGATGTATGTGGGAGTATATAAATGATGATGTGTTTATTAGGTGTTACTAATTATGTCAATTATTGTGCTTCTCAACTTGAAATTTGTATGTGCTTATATTTTGACTCCATTAGAGGAATAATATGAAGTGCATTATTAGATGAGTTGATTGCAAGAATTGAAAATAAGGGATTTTTTATTAGTCTCCTTTGTTGATAAGAAAATTTAATTGATGAAATCATTTTTGATGCACCAAGAATTTTTTATAATACTATTATTTAGGATATTTGGAGTTGATTCCTCAACCCTACAACTCCATAGGTGATGGATCATCTACGATTAAAAACCTCTCACAAAAAGAGAGAGGAAACAAAAAGAAAATTTCTTTGAAGGAAAAAGAGAGATATTCATCCAAAAACACATGAATCATTATGATTGTGCAAAATTTACTATGAATGAGACAATAATGAATCCTTATAAAAGAAAAAATTAAAAAGAGAAAAGCAAGCTTAGATAAGGATAAAAGTAGATCAAGACATGTGTGCCAATGTTATTACTTGAGAAAAAAGGTCACATGACCTAAGTAAATCTTAAGTAGCTAGTGTGAAAGGGTATATAAATATATAAATAATTAATTAGGAAAATACCCTTTTCTTTTGAAAGCCCTATTTAGTTCTAAGTTAAGGAGAAATTAAATCCTCTAAATGGTGAATGCATCAAAAGAAAAAGATAGGATTTGACAACTAGGCCTGATGAGGTACCCATGTGCCAATAAAACGATCTCTCATTACTGGAAAAAAAGAGAGAAAGCCTCATAAAAAAATCCTATTTTAAAAAGAGAAAAACAAAAGAACTAAGAATTTTGTGAAAGAATGTGCCAAAAAGAATAGGAATATGGAGATCTCAATTGAAACAACACAATAAGGAGCCATCATAGCTCCAAATATAAAGTGTATTTCCAAGGAGAGTGTAACATGAGGTGTGTTGGATGAAGGATTTTTGTTGGCTATATGAGAGGTTTAATGGTAATATTTGGTTCAGGAGAAGGTGTAGATATCAAGAGTTGTTTGACCAATAATTTAAACTCTTGGTTGTAATGTGGCATATCTATGAGGTACCAAATGGTAGCCATGGAATCTATAGATTTGTTATTAAGGAGACACACTTGATCAAACTGAATGTGTGAAGTATTTTTTTAAGCATTCCACCATATGTTTTAAGGGTAGGAGGTTATTGTCCTTGGTCTGATATTCATTGTTAACTTTTTTGATGATAAGTTGAGAGTCTCGATAAAATTGTAGCCTGTTCATGTTTCATTGGATAATCAATTTAATCCTTGTTATCAGAGCCTCATATTGTACCATGTGATTAGTGCATGAGAATACTAACTTGAAAGCTTCAGGTATAAAATCACCTTAAGGAGTAATAAAAAGGATATTAGATCTTGAATTGTATTGTGTGTAGGAACCATCAAAGTAGAGCTTCCAAAGATATGCATCAATAGCAATGAAGATAGATTTATCAAGGAAATATGAAATCAAGGGATGTGAATCTTTTAAGGGAGCTTCAATGAGTTGATTAACAAATACTTGTCCATTAATGGCCTTTCTATACCCATAATTGATGTCAAATTTTCTTAGGATCATGAGTGACTTAGCCATCTATTGCTTAAGGGATGCTTTTTATAGAATATAATTAAGTGGGTCCACCTTAGAAATGAGCTAAAAACTATAGCTAGTCTCACTTATTCTCTAGAAATTTAGTTTGTTTATATCCAATTAAGGTGTAGTTGATGTATTAAATGGATCTATCCTTACCATTCTAATTGTGATGTATTAAAAGTGCCCCCAGTGCATCTAACCAAGTAGAAATATAGTGGAGTAAGGGCTTTCCTAGAATAGGAGCCATGAGCACTGTTGTGCCCTTAGCACACACACCCCGTTCGAAATGGGGAACCTCTTTTCTTTTGCCTTGTCGGGCCGTTCTTTCACCACCTTGTTTTGTGTGCCCCCATTTTTGGTGTCCCAGATGGTCAACGTACCTTCAAGCTTCCATCTTTGGTTGACCGTGTTTTGTCCCCTCCATCTTAGTTAGGTCCTAGTGCCTTCCAGACTCTCCTTGGCAGTTTTCTTCTACCAGCGGCCTTGGGGCCTAGCGGGCCCACCTCACCGAGTGTCCCTCGGGTGTTTGCTGTTCTCAAATGGAAAAAGGCTTCCGCCTTCCTGAACCCTAGGCCCCGGTTCCCCGTTTTCCATCGGTTTAAAAATGTGCAAGTTTTGGACTGCCTTCGCCCGCATCCGGTCCGGATCACCGGACTTCCGTCCCCAGATTTCCCTGCCGACTTCGCTATTTTTGACAGCCGATCTAAGGCATCTTCCCACATTCCAAACTCCAGGTTTCCCTTCACCATCCACTTCTAAGGTGCAGTTTCAAATGACCGTCAATCCACGTCCTTCTGGGCCTCGGGACCTGAACCTCCCGCCATTGTCCACAAATTTAAAATATACCAACCCACCGATCGGCCGTATGAACATTAAATGCATATGAGGGTATAAATATAAGGACCAACCTATCATTTTCATTTTTTAGGTTTTCCAAAAGAGATCAGAGTGCTTGCTAGAGGAGATCATTGCATCCGCTGCTTGCCCCCTTCATGTCCGAGATCATCACTCGACCTCCCTCAGTGGATTCCACACCTTCTCTCTTCAGATTTTTGAGGTAGGTTTGCTGTCCACCTTCCCGAGAGGTTTTTCATGATTTTGTACATAAATAATGAACAATATGGGCTAAAAATGAATTTAATTGATAGAACTCAATCAAACGCACAAAACCCATGTCTTGGAATTCTCAAAAACCTCCAAATCATCTCCTAGGATCAATCAAAAACTCTCCCTCACCGTTGCCATTCTTCATGCAAGGAATTTGTGCCCTCCAGTCCCATGCCGGTTCATCACTATGAAACTTATCAAATAGACAAACTTTTCCAAATGACGAGACTGCCTCTCAGGCCCGAGACCCTGGATTTCCGTCGGCAGTTCGTTGTCAAGCTTAACAAATTTAGAAAACATGAGACCGACCTGCATTTCTACTTCCTGGGCCCGAACCCTCGGACTTCCATGTCTGGAATACCACAAAGCTTTCGCCATTCCCAAATGACAGAATGAAACCATCTGCCCATGCTCTGGGGCCCGCCTTGCCTCTCGTCATCTAGTATTAAATGCGCAAGAATAATGGTTCTATCTCATTTCTGGGTCCCGGTCCGTGGACTGTCGTTGCAACTTCATCATTTTGAAATGGCCATCTGATGGCGACCTTCCACCTCTTGGGTCCTGACCTTCCATTTTCTGTGAGAAACAAACAACGATGAACTTTGATGTCCCTGCCCTCGCTCGGCTCCATCCTTCGGGATTCCGTCCCACCTTCGCCGTCTGACAAGGGAAAATAATGCACATCTTCCTAGCCTCCAAGACCCACCGTATTAGTCATCAAAAGAAAAATCAAGAGGAAATCTGACGTCCAAGTTTGAAGCCGGGTCCGGTCCGCCAAACTACTCCCACATGGTTTCCGTGCCTCGACCTCCATTCAAAATGACGAAACCTTGGGAGCTTCCCGCCCTTTCAAGCCTGAATGGCTCGAAATAGAAAGTAAACATTGACCAACTTTCGACCTCCCGGGTCCTGGACCCCGGAGTTCCGTCCCCAGAACTCTGTTTCCTCCTGGCTGTTTGAAACAGTGAACTCCCAATAGCTTTCTGACCCTGAACCTCTGGGTGCTTCTAAAGTAGTCAAAATAACCTCAAATTTGAAAACCAATCTCAACCCACGTGCTAAAATTTGACCCTCTTCAACACAAGCCTTTCAAACCATCAAAATAAGAAGATAGGAGAAACCACCAGGATCACCCCAGCCTATTCTCCCTTTCAAAACAACATTCTTACCAAGGAAATCCAACCCCTTGGGCCCGAATCGTCTAAAACCCCTTCAGAAAGTGACTAGCGGCATCTAATAAGTAAAGATTTAACTTCATTAATCATATGATGTCTAATTGGATTGAGTTCATGGGATTTTGACCAATGTTAATGCTTTCATGATTGATTATACTCATTATGTCTATGTTTGTAGGATATATGGAATCGAGCGTAGGACCCTCGGAGGCAGTTGCAGAGAAAGACAAAGGAAGGAAAGAAGGAAAAACTCCTCGTGGAAGAGAAGACAAAGATAAGATGAAATACCAATTCCAGGGTGAACCTCTACATTCAAAAATCATCACCGACTGGAAGGAGATCACATACACCAATATCAGCCACGTCGATATTGATGAGTTCAAACAAAGGGTTAGAGTCTACCCAAAAACTGACAATGCCAGATTAATTAGGCAGAGTGGAATTGCAAAAGCTATATCCTTCCCCCCATCTCTCATAGCCCCTGAATTGGTCATGGCCTATTGGAAAGCCTACCAGCCATAGACAAGAACCATCGTTGACAGAGATAGGAATGTCCTCGCTGATATGTCGGTAGAGGGAATTACCAAAAATTTTCACATTCCTACCTTTGAAGAGATGGAGATGCCCACCATGGAGGAAGGGAAGGCAACATGGGATGAAAACCCAATGGGCTGTAAGAAGTTAATAAATCAATACTAGCTCAAGGAGAAAAGGGGTAGCGCTACGAAGGTTCCTCAAGAGCTCTTCCACAACGATTTCTTTGAGGACTACCACGACCTAGTAACCATGTTGAGTAGGGTGATGGGCCTCCCCACCACTGCGTTTTTCCAAGAGTGGATGGTATATTTTTTTGAACAAATCCTCCATGGGGACGAAGATGTCACCACAAAGGCCACATTCTACTAGGGAGGCATTATAAGCGACTGCTTCCATGAGCAGTTTATGAATGTAAAAAAGAGTTTTAAATTCTATATGAGCTCCTATTTGGTCTATTCACTGGCTGAATAGAGGCAATACAGTGGATTATTTGTGGCACCCAATGAGGAGTCAGGCTGAAGATTGAAATCCTATGACCGATATCCCCAGCTACAATTCAAAAACTTCAAGGAGTACTGCAGGGTGAATGACGCCTTCATCGACCACATCATCAGATTTCTAGGAGGGGACTTTGAGAGAAGGATCTCACACAACGCATGGGCGTTCTTGAAACAATACGCCTTCCTATTCATACAATTCCCTAAGTTCACATACATTCATGCCCAAGGCTTCACAGAAAGGCCGAATAAACTACCCTGATACCCCAATGACCAAATCATATTGTTAGAACTTTCCTGGCAGTTATAGCATATACACTCAGTCCTCAGTGGTAAACACTTGGTAGGGATCCCTTATCCCTTAGCCTTTGGTCAGGGGATGTATAAATTGCAAACTTCCCAGTGTGTTGGGAATTCTGAAAGGAGTTGGCAGAGTACCATTTCCACCAACACACTACTCGTCTGTGGATGGACCCATATGGGCATATAAGAAAGGCACTGGGACCAGGGTATTCCCACCTACATCGCGTTGAATATTTCTGGGCAGATTGTTAGAGTGACAAAGAGGTGCATGCAAGGCATTACATGTGCATGACCGCATACTTTGTGAGAAGGGTACAACTATTTCCTATACCAGACCAGGTTGAGGAGGATGAGAGCACCTCATGGACCCCAAGTACATAGCAGTCGCTAATTTTCCACTACCAATGATAGACTGGGATGAATAGGAGGTTGATGACCTCGACATTGTGACTAAACCAATCATGGCTTGAACCAAAGAATGGATTGATGGAAAAGTAGCCCAATTAAAGCAACAAGGGGTTGTCTTGACATATGAAGGGCTCAAGAGTGAGCCTAGTGCCTCAGAAGATGTCGCCGCAATGACTTCAATAGGCGGGACATCCAAATCTCCTCTGATCACAAGATCAAAGAAGAGGAAAGGGACTGAAGTGGAATAGTCTCTAGACCCCAAAGTTTATTCAAGGAAAGACTCAGGAGACTCGCCTTCTAAGAGGCCCAAACGGATAGGAAGTGTCGCGGAGCAGCCACCAATTTAGGAAGATCCCCCTCAAGAAGGTGAGGAAAGGTAGAAAAATCAGCCAAGACCTCCTCCGACTCTCCTAATCTCTGCCACCCTTACGCGTATTTCCTAGGCCATGGTCGCTATATCCCCACCTGCAGTGGACATCTCAGTCCATCTTGCCTCCTCTCCCCCGGCAGGGCCCATAATAATGATTGACTCTTCCTCTGCCGCAACTACTCTGCCTTCCTCCCCCGCCATGTTACCCACTACATCACTTCCATTGGTAGTAGTGACAACACTAATGCCTACACTAGCATTACTGGAGGATTTCTCACGGCACATGCAAAATGTCCCCTCCGAAAATTTCTTAGATCTTTCTGGATCCCACCATCCAAGCTGTTGTAGCACAGGTCCTCGCCAGTGCTACACCTATGCAACCTCCAATGGGACCACCAACAATGGAGGCCACAATGTTAATCTCTGAAGAACTAGAGAGGTGGGAGAAAGAAGCCTCGAAGGCAATGGAGGAGGAAGCCAATGAGTACCATGAACACCCAGAGTATGAACATCGACAAATTGACAAGGTGGTCTACGAGGAAGAAGGAACGGGGTCTTCCGAGAGCGGAGATGAAGAGGAGGAAGAAGGTGGTAGAACTATTGTGCAAATCTTCGACGATGATCTCGAAGAGGAAATGGTCAGACAACTGAAGCATGATGAAGAAGAGGTAGAAAGGTCACCTCCCGTAGAAGAAAAAGAAGGTGGTAGGATAGTGGAAATGGTAGAACTCACTACAGGGGGACAGCTAGAGGTTGTGCCACCTCCTTACAGAGAGGAAGGAAATGTAGAAGAAGACAAACTTGAGGAGCATGGGCACAAGGACAAAAAAACTGAGGAGAAAGGGAAGGAAATTGAGATAGAGGAAAGTCCCCTAGGGAGATTGACTACTAAGCCTCCTGTCAAACACCTCACATTCATCCAAGACTCCGATGAGGAAGAAAGAGACAACACCAAAATGAAAGAAAAGACTCCCACAGGTGAAAAAATGGAGGTCCAAATAGGGGAAGGTGAGGGTGATCAAGAATCACCAAAGGGAAAGTCTACCATGCCTGAGTAGCTGGAGAGGCAGCTTGAGAAGAGGACTCCTACCCCGAAGGATCCAAGAGCGAGGCTAGAAGCTATCCTAGCCCAAGAAAAAATCTCAACCAGGAAGGAGAAGAAGCCTAAAGTTAGGTCTAGGGTAATGATGGATGCTTTTGGATCTCAAATGGTGCATATAGCAACACTGGTGGTAGGCCAGAAGGGAGTAAGTTATAACGTCTCCACCATTAACTTGGGGACTTCTACCATAGAAAAAAAGGTGGAACATCTTGAAGAGTCAATAGCTATGGTGGTGCACCTAATACAACAAGATAAGGTGTCGAAAGACAAGCTTAAAGCATGAGTAGCTGCCTTGACAAATTACATCGAACAATGGTCTTCAGTGGATGACATGCCTACCACGTCCGTGGCTCCACCCCAACTGTTGTCCAAAGAACAGATTGAAAATTTTGAAAAGAGGAAGAACTCGGATAAGACTACGAAGAGTTGGTTCCGATAAGTCCTATATGTCGGGAACATGGGTATCAGCTGGGCTGTTCGGATAGCCAACAAGTTCTTTGATTTATAGTAGGCCCTAGAGGGAACCAAGAAGCTCTGCACCGACTTCCCTGCAACATATAATTCCACCTATCCAAAGATTAAGGCCATCCTCCAGCTACCAAAGGCTACGTCAAAAAAGGAGCTCACATTCAAAAGGGACGACCATTGGTTGGTGGACGTGTGGAAGCGATATTTTGATAACAGGAGGGAAAGACTAGAGTAGATAATGGATAGGGTGGATCCAAATATCAAATGGGTCAAGGAAATCAGGGTGGATTGCGCCCAGTATTTGAAGCTAGTGACGAGGTATGACATGCTCGTGGTGCGAATGGATCTGGAGAAAATAAGGCCTTATTTCCAAAAGAAAATGGAGGATGGGATGTCCGATGAGATAACCCTAGATTTCATGAGTTTTTCCACCCGTGCCTTCACCCAGTCAGAGCTGTTTAGAGATCATGCCACAAAGTATGACGAAGACTGGAAAAGACTTGAGGACAACTCAAAAGAGTGGAGTTATCAGATGCTACGATCCAAGATCATAGAGGTTGACAAACTCCAACCAATGATTCTAAAATTCATGGCAATGCAGCTTTGAAGAAGCAAGAAGGCAACCCTATTATTAGTGAATAATTGATAAAGGAATAGCTACAACAAAAGGAGCAATCAACAAAAGACAAAATGCTACAATGTTGTAACTAGATGACGAAATAGGGATATGGACAAAACTATATTTTAAATTGTAATATATTGGGGGTAGGTAGAACCCTAGTTTGTAGTGAATCTTGG
The DNA here is from genome assembly GCA_007258455.2 of Sequoia sempervirens. NCBI lineage: Eukaryota > Viridiplantae > Streptophyta > Pinopsida > Cupressales > Cupressaceae > Sequoia > Sequoia sempervirens. The sequence continues at coordinate 162,694 of VDFB02376454.1, read as the reverse complement.
CCACACAATGAGAATGAATCTTGGTCATTCATTCTACTTTTTGGGCACTATAAATAGGGGGTCTCCTCTCTTTTCCAAAGAGAGTTGAGTTGTTGTAAAGACATGCTGCTGAAATTTATAATGAAAATACATTGACTTGGTGCATTTTCTGAATTCTTCACATGTTTTATGATTCAATCTCCTTTGTTAGATTCTTTATTTAGATTTACATTGTTGTTTTAAGTTAGATTTAAAATGCTTAGATAGATTATGATAATGTTGTTCTATAGTTGTGAAAATTTTTGTTGTGTAGATGCCTTCCTTACCCATACTTTTTGATGTTTGCTACTGGTAAATAGCTGTGCAAAGTTAGTCTGGGATTGAATTCAAAGCTGCTCCATACCTTTATCTTTGTTCATGCATGTGTATGGTGAATTAAAGGTGAAATATCTATAGACCTTAGAAGATAGCACAAATTTCATGAGACTGTGAATTTTCTGGTTAAGTGAAATTTTGTTTGAAGGAAGTTGTCCATAGCAGGAACTCCATGATTATTGTTCATAGTCAGTTGCAGATCTAAGAATCTTCTCTCTTCCTTGCCCTTTTTCCCTATTTTTTTAATTACTGACCTATGCTAAGGTTCATTGTACATTGTAAAGCCATAACTTGAAGAAAACATTGAAGTTTTAGACTGTTGTCCGAACCTATAGCAAAATAAAACTTGAATCCTATCTTAGAAACTTCAGATTTTAAGATCCACTCCACATCTAGCTATGTAAGTCCGCCCTGTGATTACCAACAAAATCACATCAAACATGAACTGAGGAATTCCATTCAAGTCACGACCTGACACTCGAGAGACCTTGCTGAGATTTTCAGCAACTTGATGTTGGAGATTTCCTTTCAAGAGAGGTAGTGCACATACGCATTTCATGTGTTGAGAAAGTGTACAAAACACCCATCAACAAGCACAAGTAAGGAAGATATCTATACTCCTTGAATTTTTCAAAGACTTATTTACATTAATTATCCCATTGAAATGTTATATTATTATGTACTAGATTAGATGAATATTCCCACTTATCTGTAAATTGTTGAATTAAGTGCTTTATTGCTTAGAGCTTTCCTAAGAGACTATGTAGCTACTTAAAATTCTTGGGTGGAGGAATTTTTGTGATAGATTTGACCTTTGTTAGATTCACCTCAAGGAATTTGCATGCAATAATGAAGACTAATAGTTTTCTTTATGTAACATTGAAGACACATTTCTTAGGACTAAGTCATAGTTGAAATTTAGATAATTGATGAAAAATATGCTCAAATTATTGGGGGTGTTATGTTCTTGTTTTAGATTTTCCTAGAAGATTATCCACATAATCCTACATGATGTGGAGGAAATCATGAAATATAATTTTCTTGGCTATTTGGTAGGTAGTGCTTGCATTTTGAGGCTAATAGGGATTACTTCATAACAAATGGTTCGCCATGGGGTGATAAAAGTTGTCTTATGTTGGTGCTTAGTAGGTATGTAAATATAAAATTGTAACTTAAAATCCATCCATGAGGGATAGCATGTCATGCCATATTGTAAGATCCACTATGATGTCTATGGTAGTGAGTAGGAAGTCATCCTTAAGGCATGCTTTATTGAGATATCTAAAATTTGTACAAACATGGAAGCCCTTCATGTGCTTAGCAATTGCACTAATATTGCATACCTACTTAGGATAGTCAACTGGGTGGATGAAGCCTAGTTTGAGAAAAAAAAGTAGCTTTTATTTGATTAGGAATACTATTTAGGATGCATTTTTCAGAACCTTTTCTTGATAGATTTAACTTCAATATAGACTAGAAGATGGTTTACCACTAAGGAGGGATCCAATCTAGAGATATCAACAAATGACCATAAAAATTTCTATGAGTAGTTAATTGTATGACTTGATGGATTATAGCACCTTTCACATGGTGAATTTGTGTCCATGTAACTCAGAAGGTGATTTAATTGATAAATATGATAGTATCATTATGATAATGAAAGTATTTATTTAAGACGTTTAATTTTGAAATGTTAATGTAAATAAATTATAGATTAATACATTGTGCTTTGGCTATACTTATTGATGATGAACTAACCATTGAAATCTAGTGTGCAAGTTGTACAGGAGAAAATTTGCACCCCTTACACAAATTCCCCTTTCACATACCTTCACCTTAGAAAATAAAATCCAAAGGAGAAATTCCACATCACCCAACTGCATTCCTTCCACTTGGCATCTGTCTCTTGTTTCGGTGAGAGAATATTTGTTAGAGACATGCGTGCGGTGCACAAACATCCACACAACGCACTTACGTCCCTAATGGATTCATGCATTTGAAGTTGGCAGAGGCATTACACTTTCGATTAGGAACAATTTGTAACATCCCTCTTTGAAAAACCGGCCTCGAATATGGAAGATTCTTCCATCTTCTCCTTCAAAATCACCCATTCTTCATTCAATCCATCTCTTTTTTCACTCTCAAGCACCTCAACTTCATTCTCTTTGCACTCTTCACTCTTTAGCAGCACTTTAGCACTCCATTACAACAACAACACTCCATCAACTCCAAAAAGCAAGTGTGAAGCAAGCCATTAGCAGCATGGGCTTGGGGTCTTGCAAGACTCCCCTTTCCAAGTTCGTATTCTCCTCTCCTTTTTTATTTGGTTGAGTAGCACTTTACTGTTTTGTAGTGTTTATTGCATCTTTTAATTTCTTTACTTCTTTATCACATATTTCTATTTCATTTCTATCTGGCTATCCGTGGAGGTGGAAACACCAAAATGGGGGTTTGACTGAGGAAGACCCCTATACAGCCCCAACAATTTTCCCCTTGTTTCTTGTGTGTAGGTGAGAGAACGTGTGGAGCTAGCTGGAAAATGTGCATCCTTGTGAGATCATCTTTGTCACCCTAGTTCTCATCTACTTGTTTTATCACTTTAGTTTCTATTTCCTATAGCTATTTTTTTTTTTTTACCGCCAAGATTAGCTAGCTAGGCTATAAGTTTGTTTTTGAGTAGTTTATGTTCACTATTTTTTTACCATATGGATGCCAACACACCTGAGAGATGAAATTGTGCCACACCGATGTCCCAAAACTGTGTTTTCGTCCTCAAATAGATAAATGTCTAGGGCACAATATTGACTTCGAAAACTAGCTCGCCTAGCCTAAACTTAAGTTCAGATTTGTAGAGTAATCAAAGTGCATTACAGTACTCATCATTCTCAATTTTTGTCCTAAAACATCCCTTTAGAGTGAGGTAAGTTAGGAAATCCCTTCGCTCTCAACTCTTCATGACCTAGACCCTTGATGTGGTTGGTCCCCCTCTCTTACATTTTTGGTGAACCTGACATGAACCATTTTGGTTTTGTCTTGCAGTACTAAAAGCTCATTTCCTTGTGTTCTAGGAGTGTTGTAGGTGTGAGTGTTGTGGGGATTTTCACCTTGCAACCCAACCTACGAACCCTAGCAAGCATAGTTGGAAGGTTCTGTAAGTGTTGCATAATGAAGCCTTAACTAGGTCACTGTCCTATTATACAACCTTTGAGGGGCTTTGTGAGAGTATCATTTAGTGCATGCAATGGAATCTTTTTTGCATCAACTTATCCCCTCTGTGCAACCTGTGAGTAGTGGTATTAGTATAACCTTCACCTCGTAGGATCTATTGATGGGATTTAATAGGGAACCATCTCTCTACATCCCTACATGAATCAACGGGAACATTGTAGCAGGTGTTCTTGTTGATCTGACATCTCAAGTGAATCATAACTGAGGAGATCATGCTAATTAAATTTTTGCATAAAGATGGGTATGATGCACTTGTGAGCACATCTGCATGCACAAAGGAATTTACATGCCTCCTCTTGGTAGTATTGTTTTATCAGTTCTTGTTGGACTTAAATCCATAAACCTTTTGTTCGATATAATCTTGGGGTCTGAACTCTTCCAAGTGAAGTTGGGTATCCCTTGATTAGTAGCTATGAATGCATTTCCCTCGGTTGTGCATAAGTGTTTGAAATTCATGCATGAGCATTCTGTAATGTGATCCACAATATTGGTTGTAGACTACTGGTTAAATGTGGTAGTTATTCCTTAGATTAATTTATGCTTACACCTGTTAGTCCTCTTCTGCCTAGAAAGGACCTCTTGTACCAGACTTATCAAAAGTACAAGAAAGGGTGCTTAACATCAAGAGTGAGATACCCTCCATTGCCTTATGTTGTTTCACATAGGGCTTGCTTAAAATTTGACAGTGATTCTGCTAAGGCATGTAGAAGGGAAGAAGAGAAGTGATCTTGAGATCCTTCTTCTTCCTCTTTTGTTGTTTAGTCTGACGCTCCCACTCACCCTGTTGTGGCACCATCAAATTTTGTTTCGCATTTGCAAGAGAATCCTATGGTGCCTACTTGGTGAAATCCTAAGCATCCTATGTTCGAGCTTCCTGTTCTACCCACATAACCTAGGCCCATTCGATATGGTAGAAAGAAATGTCCCTGTGGAGAATCCTCTATGTCTCAGCCTCCACGAGCTCCTACCACTCCTGGTACAAAAGTGATAAATAGGAAGAAGCCCGCTACCGAGGCACTAGAGCTAACTCCCCCCATTTCTTCCCAACCTGTTCCTCTTGCTTCCATTCAAGAGCCTATCCCTCTGTTGGAAACAACTATGGTGGAAAATCCCATGGCTAAGTAGGAGTCTTTTGCTCCTTCATAACCTTTGGTCTATAGCTCAAGGAGTCACATAAACCACCATGCACATGAGCGCAAGCACTAGAAAAGGGCTCTTGCAACTAAGTAGGCTGCTTTGCATAGGAAGGAAGAGGAGATGACCACCCTTGCTTCAAGGCCTCATGTTGCATCCTCCTCTCTCCTCCCCTTTGCTTCCATTCAACCAAGCCCCATATTTCTTCTAGCTCCTATTGTGAGTGTACCTGACCCCAAAAAGGTGCAGGTGTTCATCACTCCTTTGGTTGAGCCACTCTTCTTGATGTCCCTTTGTGATGTCCTACCTTTCTCAAAACCTGTGGATATGCTGGATACTTCAGTGGTGTCTGTTGTGGTTTTCTACTCCTCTTCCTTCGTACCTCTTACCTCATCTATGGGGAGTTATCATCCTCTGACAAAGCAGAAGATGGGGGATGGCCCTTCTAATGATAGAGGAAGTAAGAGGAGCCCGCCCTCTCTGAAGGGTGGTCCTGCGTTGGCTTGTTCTATCTTAGTGACGGAACAAGCCCCAGCTTCCCCTAAGTTCGTCATCGAGCTCCTGAGTCACTTGGTGGGTCTAGCAATGGATCTCAGGAATATCCCTCTCCATCCATTGAGGTACAACATGTCACTCCTATGAAGTGCATGTTCAACTCTCTGGATGAAGTTCTGGCCTTGTCAGTGATCTTCATGAAATCGCTGACCATAACTCCACAAGAGCCTAGTGGAGAAGACCTTGCAGGGAATTCTTCCTTAGCCCTTGTTGCAGGAGGGTCAAAATCTCCTCCCCTTAATATTCCACCACTGTAGGATCATCCTCCTTCCCCTTATGATGATTTAGAATGAAAATTAGATGACCTCTTGGTCGATGAGTGTCAGGGGGAGCCCTCTTCTTTATCTTTAGATTAGAAGTGTGTGTGCTATGATGTGTTCCCCTATACTCATGCTATGTGTTCCTAGATGGCCCTTATCACCCTTGTTGGTGCTTGGATATAGGAGTGGTTTTTGTGTTGTAAGCCTTCTTCTATTTGTATCATCTTTCTTCCATGTTTGTGATTGATTTTCAAAAAATTGGGGACGATGCAAAGTATTGGGGGCATTTGGGCTTCCCTTCCATGTTGACCCCATTTTTTATTTTTACTTTATCTTCTTGTGCATTCTTCACATGGTCTGATATAGTAGGGGGTTGATGACAGTTCATTTATATACTATTATTATACTTATATATATTTATGAGCAATTCTGACCTTGAAATATCATATCACCCTCGTGCCCTTCATTTATGTTTATTTCTCCTTTGCTCTTCTCTTATCTTTTTCTCTTCTTTGCTTGAGTTGTCCCTTTCATGTGTGACAATGCCACTTATATGATGCTAAATTTTTTAGAAAATACATTCACTTCCAACGAATCTTTTCTCGAAAATCCTCGTGAACATTTCTTTTTCAAAAATCACATTCACAACTAGGATCCCTAATGGAGTGTGTTTCCTTCATCACGGGTTCACAAAGAAAGAGCTTGAGAAATTTCCTTCAAGGTGGAAATATCATTAACCTTCCCCTCGCAACGGATCATTTTCTTCCTTTCAAATTCCTTGATGAATTAAACACCTTTCGAATGGATTCCTTGATGATGAATCGATTTAAGGAAAGATGTCTCTCTTTGTATTTTCAAACAACACGTCCCTTGGGTGGACCCTCTTCTTATGCTAGGTTCCCAAGGGACCCCTTTGAAAGCCTCCCAATTTGATAATGGTCTATGTGACTATTTTCCTTATTTCCTATGTGGTCACTTTGTTTAAGACATCTATAGGTAAACAATGTTGCTTTGTAGATGTGCTTGTGTAGCCGCTTTCCAATTAGACTTTGTGGAGTCTCCTCCTTTGGGTTTCCTTCATGAAATAGATCATGGGGAATTCCTCCTTGCAGTTCTGTGGGCCTATCAAGTGATTTCATCTGGGTTTCTTTCATGAAAGAGATCATGGGGGATATCTCCTTGCTGATCTGTGGGCTTGTAAGGCACTTTCATCTAGGTTTCCTTCATGTGAGGGATCTTGGGGGATACCTTCTTGCAAGTCTGTGGGCCTGTAAGGCACATAATTCATGGGGCTTCCTTCATGTGAGAGATCTTAGGGGTTTCCTCCTTGCAAGTCTATGGGCCTATGAGATGCTTTCATCCTATGGGATTTGTCCATCATTGGTTCGAGGGCCTTCAGTATACCTTGTGCAACTTCATAATTCTATGGGGCTATGGAGTCTTTTGTTCTAGTCTATCCTTTTGAGCTCACCAGATTGTGATATGCTTCCTTGATGGTTCAGGTATACATCTCTAACCCTACTAACCCTTTGATCTACTTTATCGAAGCACTTATTAGTACTTGTGCTTGCTAAAGTGGGGGGGAAATGTATAGGAGCAAATTTGCACCCCTTACACAAACTCCACTTTCACATACCTTCACCTTAAAAAATTAAATTTGAAGGTAAAATTCCACATCACCCAATTTCCTTCCTTCCACTTGGTGTTTGTCTCTTGTGACTATGAGAGAATATTTGTTGGAGACTTGTGCGCGAAACATAGACGTCCGTGTGACACGCTTATGTCCCTAACAGATTCTTGCGTCTGAAGCTGCCAGAGGAATTACACTTTCAATTGGGAATGATTTATAACATCCCTCTTCAACCAACCGACCTCGAATATGGTAGATTATTCCCTCTTCTCCTTAAAATTCACCCATTCTTCATTCAATCCATCTCTTTTTGCACTCTCAAGCACCTCAACTTCATTCTCTTTGCATTCTTCACTCTTTAGAAACACTTTAGCACTCCATTACAACATCTACAACACTCCATCAACTCCACAAAGAAAGTGTGAAGAAAGCCATTAGTAGCATGGGCTCGGGGTCTTGCGAGACTCGCCTTTCCAAGTTTGTATTCTCCTCCATTAGCTAGTGATATTTTGGGTGGAGGTGGTAACGTTTCACTCCTATCCTTTGTAATTTGGTTGAGTAGCACTTTACTATTTTGTAGTGTTTATTGTATCATCTACTTTCTTTACTTCTTTATCATATATTTCTCTCTTGTTGCTATTTGGTTGTCTGTGGAGGTAGAAACACCAAAATGGGGGTCTGACTAAGGTAGACCCCTATACAGCCCCAACAAATTTCCCCTTGTTTCTTGTGTGTAGGTGAGAGAATGTGTGGAGCTAGTTGGCAAACGTTCATCCTTGTGAGATCATCTTTGTCACCCTAGTTCTCATCTACTTTTTTTATCACTTTAGTTTCTATTTCCTATATCTACTTTTTTTTTTTACCATCAAGATTAGCTAGCTAGGCTATAAGTTTATTTTTGAGTAGTTTATATTGTGTTTACTATTTTCTGATTGTACGGATGCTAGCGTTCCCAAGAGATGACAGCGCGTCACACTGACGTCCTAGAACTATGTTGTCATCCTCGGATAGAGAACCATCTAGGGCATAGTACTGACTTCAAAAACTAGCTCGCATAGCCTAAACTTAAGTTCAGATCTATAGAGTGATTAAAGTGCATTATAGTCCTCATCATTCTCAATTCTTGTCCTAAAACATCGCTTTAGAGTGAGGTAAGTTAGGTCAGCCCTTCGCTCTCGGCTCTTCGTGACCTGGAGCCTTAACGTGGTTGGTCCCCCTCTCTTACACAAGTTAGTCCATGTCTAGTGGACCTAGGGAAATATCATGGTGGCATATTATGAATTACCTATAAAATTTACCTAACCTATTCAAGAGGTTAAGGTTGTTAGGATTTTTTGGTAGAACATAGAATTTAAATTACTAAGTATAATGCAAAATTAAATGAGACATAATAGAGAATGGAATTCACAGAGACGAAAGAAAATAGTTTTTACATGGTTCACCCTTTGGGCTACATCCAAAAACAACAATAGTCTAGTTTTTATGAAACTTCAAACAAAATGCAATTATAAGAAACTAACAACAATATGCTGTAACGTGCAACCTCAATTTCTCATGTTTTTCTTTGGTAAAAATCCTAGCCTCTTTGTTGTGTTTCTTCACTAAAATCATGACTATTCACATGCCATTGTCCGTTGTTTTCTATGTGCTTCTTCAACTTCACATGCTTGTGATAGTTTGCCTTCAATTTGTCGCAAGAAAACTATCATGATTTGACAGTTATAAAGTTGATTTACATTGAGAATTAATTATTATGTGTTTATTAATTAATTAATTTGGGGGAAACCGTGTTGGTTAAAGTGACCAAAATATTAATCAAGAGCATGATTGGGCTACATATACCAACAAAGGCCTTATGTGTTATAATTTCCCTTGTGATGTGGATTCATTTTGTAATGTACAATTTATGTTGTCTTGTGTAGTGTTTTGTATTATGTGTCATGTTAATTTTGTATGTGAATGTCATGAGAGGGTAATGGTCCTTTATGTGTCAAAGCTAATTCTACTTTAATTCCAAATTTTAAAATTGATTTAACTTGTCAAGTTCATGTAGTTAATGTTCCTTTTGTAAACTTAAAATTTATTTTTCATGACTTATGAACCCCTTTTTGGAGCCATTTTGCATAGTGATGAGATTCAATTTTTTTTGGTCAAAGATGCTAACAAATATGCCTAAGAAACCTTCACACCAGAAGTGTGCAAGGTTGAGGTAGTGGGATGGAGGATCAATTGTGGATGTGACACTTGTCACCTTCACAATTAAAGATGAAAGCATTAAGGTTCTATTTTTTAGTTTCCTCTTTGTGTAGGAAAAGCCTTGGGATTAATTCATTCTTCTTGTTTTTTTTTTTTCAAGTTGGTGTGGGGTGGAAAAAAGGGGCTTGTGTGAAGAAAGACTTGAAGAATTTCTTGTGGATTTATTCAACTTTCTTGTCAATTTTTGAAGGATAACCATGTTGGTTCCTTATTCCTTGTGTTACTTTATGAAAATAATGTGTAAACATGATTGTGGTGAAAATTCATGTTTCTTTTTGCTATTAATTTTTATCGTGTTGTGTATTCCTTGTTGTGGCAGAAGTATGTCTTCCATTTTGGGAGTATACTTATTATGTGGGGTTTGAGTGAGATATTTGTCCTTGAGGGAAACAAATTGAAGGGTAATAGTAACCATTTTTATATTTCATGGAACTTATTTCATATTTTTTGTGTGGAGAATCTAGTTATGCAAGTTGAAAATTTAGGAGTTGTATGCAGAGAATTTGGGAGACAATGGTTGGTTATACATGATAAAATTTTGGTTAGTACTCCCTAAATTAGATGTTGTTGAACAACTAAAATATTGAGAGGGGGGATGAATCAGTATTCATCAAAATTCATCAACTTAAACATGGATTTAAAGCATCTCATCAAACTTGTAGAAATGGAAAAGAATAATTAAAGAATTTTCATCACATCAATATACACAAAACACTAGATTTATGTGGAAAACCCTTGGAAGGGAAAAATGATTGCGAGGATTAGCTCATAACATATTATAACTAGATACAATGGATTATGGAATGGAGGATTCATTGTCCAAGGACTCACTGTCCAAAAAGAAAGGATCAATGCCAAGGGTTCACTGCCCAAAAGACTCATTTTCCATAATAGAAAAAAGAATAGAAGAATGGCTCACTACCAAATTTTCAACTACTAACAATGCATCTATAAAATGTTGAAGATACAATTCTAATTAAGATCAAAAATTTGACTTTACACACTTCATGCTTCACCACTATCACCTTTTGTACTTCACTCTACATCACATCTCACACACAATCTCTACACCACACCTTCACACACTAAATCAACCTCCTATATGTACATACATTTTTAGCAAACAAACATATCATCGATTATGTTAGCCTAATTAGATGAAATGTGTAACACCATAGCCTGACAGCTCAAAATTCTAACCCACATAACTTACAAAAGAACCAAAATGTGTTCTTCACCAAAATAGGTCGACATGACCTATAATTACTCCCATAATTCCTCTCCTTTTATAATTCAAATTTGCACAACCCCAAAAATCTTAGGTTGGCATCACACAACAAAATTCATGAAGCAATAGTTGAGTGAACCAACTTTTCATCCAAAACTCGACACATGAACCACCAAATCACTTGCCACTTGGAGTACATACACTTTTGACATCCTCAAGCACTTCCTTAAAACCACACAACATAATAATCATCCGTGGTGGAATTCAAAGCATTCCAATATGCACTCTACCCCTGTAGCTCTGCTTCTACTAAGCCTGATACTTTGTCATCGGTATCTTTAGCTGTGAAAGACATGCAACCCTGAAACTTCAGATATAGATACATTCAATACATACCATTATTACCTAAGAATTACATGGCAATATTTTACAATGAAGACCACAAAATAGTTTCTATGTTACTTACTATTCTAGTCTGGGAGTTAGGTAATTTTTACCAAAACACTTGGCCTTCTTTGCACTGACACTTCTACAATGGGTTTCCATCAATGACAACGCCATATACCAACATGCTCATGTTTCCAACAATATCCCCCTTTTTCATTGATGCCAACACACTCTTCCAAAAACACTCCCCATTTGACATCAAGGGAAAAGGGTACCAAAAATATACTTCTCTTCTTTACTCCCCTTTACTAATTTATTTACATGAGAGTAGCTCCCCCTATTTGCTTCACTCCCCCTTTCTATATTATCTGTCACCAAAAAGGAAAGATTTACTAACTTTGCATATGTACATTGAAATTAGAAAATTGCATGTACACCTTAACTAGATGAGGGTAAAATACTCTTATAAGACACCTTCAATTTTGCAAGTTATGCCTCCCAATCCTTCTTTGCAACCTCCCAATCTTTCTTGTAAAAGGCAAGCATATGGCACTGACTTTTAAATTGAACATGGAGGTCTTCTCCTTCTTCCAAAGAAATAGGAACTAGATTATTTTTCACAATCTTCTCACCATCAGCTAAAAATTCAATAAAAGATGTACTTTTGAGACTTACAATGTCACATATCTTATTGTACTCCTTTATGATCTGCTCTTTATGTTCCTGCAATAGAAAGAATTGACTATGTATATTTTCAATGACTACTCTTGTAGCTACATCTACACCACACATTGGATCATAAACACTCAAGGATTGAACAATTTGAGACTTAATTGAGTCCATATAATCCTTAATGCTCCTTGTAGAAATTGTCCACTTCAAACAGACTTGAAATATTTGTTTGGCTTCCTCCAAATACTTCTTAACATCCTCCAAGTTGCCTTGCAACTTGGTATGTGCAGTACTACACTTATTAGAAACATCAGCTAGCCTTTTATCATTGATTTTTTTTTCCATTTCATTTTCTATCTTCTCTTCCAAACTAGTAGAATAATCCATAAAGGAATCTAACAATAACTTCAACTGTTTCACACTAGATAAAGAATTGTCAATAAAAATTCCTGGAAGTCCTTTTGTAATACCTTCATAGCTTCATCCACCAACTCAGTACTCTTTCGGTGAGTTTGAAGAATCTTCTTTCTCATGGAGGCATGAAAAAAATCACCAAGCTATAACTTATGTAGATTGAAAATCTTAGCCAGGTCCACTTGACATTGTTGCATATGAATCTATAGTAGTTGTGTAGATACCACTGGTTGAAATTGTAATTGCATATCCAAGAGATATTTCAGTGAATCTCCAAAGAGTCCAAAGGATTCACAACCTATTTAGTACTTTAATCTGCATGAGTATCACTCTTCTCTTTCTCTCTACTACCAAAGCACTCTTCTATAATATTCTCATCTTCTGAAGGAAAATTTTGTTCTTTGTGTGATTCAGTCTTCTCTAGAACTCCTTATTCAACTTCTTTGTTTTGCTTAGTAGTTATCTCTACATCCGAAGGAGTGTTGTCTGCCAACATTTCTTCTTCTTGATACTCATGTTTCTCTTGACTTACTCATTGATTTTTAGGAGAGGTGTATCTTGTTGCATTTGATCTTCAGCCTCCAAAGGAGTGGTTTCCTTATTTGTAGGCACAAATTTCTTCATTTATAAAAGAATCTTGGTTGCTATCTCCTCTATTGCCTCTCCATCATCTTGATTTATTTTTACTCCTTCCCCATTAGGTTATCTACCATGTGTTTGGTCCTAAATTATTTTTCTTGTAATTTATAAAATTAATAAGGGCCACACTGCTTGAAACCCTCACAAATCACAACAATAGATACCAACAAAGAAGATGCAAGAAAAAAAATAACTCACTTACAATTACTTTTAGAAAATGAAATTATAGCTTCAAAACTTACAATGCTATAGCCTCATGGGATTGATTCATTAAAACAAAGTCAACTCTAAAAAAAAAAATTATTCGAAGCCACAATCTACACTAATGGAGATACCTTCTACAACCCCCACTTAACCCTTTTTAATTTTACCCAATAACTGCCCTAGAATGTTCTAGAAAGTGTAACTTTCCCTTTTGTTTTGGTGCCAAAAGTATCGCTGTTTGATTTCTTGCCTAGGAAGATATTTTAATGAAATTCACTTTTTAGTGGGGCAGCTTCATGAGGCCATAACTTTTGATCCAAGTGTTTGAATTGCTATTTTAATATATCATTGGAAAGCTCTCGAAGATATCTACAACAATTAAACCATCGAATATTGTTTCATCCACTTTTTGAGCTGTTTCAAGGCCTCTAAGGTTTTCATATTTCAATTTGAAGCTGCATTGGATAAATTTCTTGGGACAAAAACTCTAATATCTCCCAAAGCGCATAAGCTATTGAGATGATTCTTTCACCACCAAAAATATTTTTCAGGTCTACTCCTTGGGGTAAATTTTTAGGTCCATACAAGCCCATTTAGGCCGACTTACAAAAACTAGTAAGTGTCTATTTTTCACCTTTTCTGAATTCTGACTGGTTGACACCCCTTAAGTGTCATCATGGGCTCAAAAAAATTAAAGAAAATAAGGAAAAATATTTTATTTTGGGTGATGCAAGATTTCCTTACACCATTGGATGCTTCTACATCAAAAATCTTATTCTTTCTTCATTAGTAAGGGTTACTCCAATTTTCTCTAGGGAATTTTTTCTTATCTTTTCTTCTTTCATCATAGCTTCTTGTCTATTGGAACTAAGTGAATCTGCAAGACTCACCAAGAGTTGGTTATGAATATCACCTAGATTCACATCAAAGGTTATCAAATTCATCTCTATTGCCTTCACTCTGCTCTCCACTTCAAATGCTCAAACACAAATAACTTTTGAATATGCATAATGAAATATAAACCCTTTTCTAGTGACATAATATACACATTAATTGAAGCAGAGGAAGTTAGGTCAAAAAGTTAGTGAACCCTCTTTGTGATATCACAAACACTCCCAATCACTCTACAAATCTCTACAATAAGATATTTCTCACAGAAGATTTTACCAACATATCAGGCATATCAATCTACACATGCACCAGTATGTTGAAGACATCACCATCTCACCTTTGGTAGGGGGGCTAGAACGTTTTCTGCTAAAACTCCCCCTGAGCCATTGCTCTCTATCTAGTTTCTAGAGGAAACACCTACACTAGTATTTGACACAGACTCGTTCTTCACCTCATTCTCTTCCTTTTTATTCCACATCTTGTTCATCTACTTTGTTAGTTCAATCAGATCAACCTTCTTTACCAAATCAATCTTCTCTTGTGAAGTAGAGGCTTCACATTCTTTCCTCTGTAAAACATAGCCAAGTGTCCTAGTTTTTTACATTTATAGCATATGACACCTTGTTGCAGAGAAAAATTACTTCTTAACATTTTAGATCTACATTCATAAGACTTATGTCCAAACCCATTACATGTATAAAAATAACCATTGAATGATTGAAGCATCATACCATTATTGTAACCATTCATCACTAGCTTCTGCATTCACTAGCCTTATGACTAAATCTATTACATGTTAGGGATATTGCATCATTTATAGGATGCATCTAATAATTATTTATTAGGTTTTTTAATAGGTTATTATATTGATGGTACAAATATTTGTTTATATTGAGTTTTTAAAACAACTCAATATAATTAGGGAGGTTGTTTAGAAAGTTTCTTTAGAAATAGGATTTGTGAATCCTATAAATATGCAAGTGTTATTGAATGAAAATGAGGAGAAAGAAGCATTTTTTTTTGTGAAAAAAATTATTTGGCTTTTATGAATCCACCCATATTTCTTATATGGTATTAGATCATCAATGAAAATGGGCTATACATTTCTTTTGTTGGTTGAAAAGAGACACCATGATATTGTTTCTAGTTCTACTTGAGCACCATTCTATTTGTTGGTATGTTGTGTTGATGAGTTTTTTAATCAATCTAACATAGTTTTTGTTGGGATTATGGAAGCCTTCAAACATTAGCATGAAGCATGGATGATTTTTTTTGGTTGTTCCTATTTTTTCATTCATGTCAACATGGTGATAACTATATGAGAATTCTACTTGGTTTACCAAAAGTTATTCTTTGTTGGTAATGCCCTTTTGTGATGGATTAGTGTGTTGGTATTTGAGTCTGAAATTCATCGCAAGATCTGATATGACTCTAATCTCTTAACCATGTTATTATAAATCATTCAAAAAGTTATATTCTGGATCTTGAGATGTTTTTGGTTGTGCGCATAAAGTTATCTCTGATAGAGTTTAACTTTGTATTCTACTATTGTTCCTTGCTTGGCATACTATGTGGGAGACTTTGTATTTTATTAAGGCGAACACTCTTATGCTATGGTTTTGTCAGTAGTCTCTATGTTGGTGGTATGGTGGGAAATTAATGTGTTCTCAGATCTAGAAGGTTTTTTATTTGAGGATTATTTGTTGGTTTGGAGAACTATGTTCTAGTCTTAGCTAACTTAGCATATGCAATACATTATGGAGATGGATGTTAGCCGACTTGGTACAATGCACTACATGGATAAAATATTTAAATCATATATAGTGCCGAAAAAGAGAGTTTTGATTATTTTGTTTTCATCAAATTAGGCTGACCTAATTGATGAATAATATATACTTGTATATATAAGATGCATTGTGAGAGAGTATGAGAAGGTGAAGTGTGGAGGTGAAGTGTGAAGTGAGTGAAAGTGTGTGTGGAAGAAAGGTCTGAGCCTAAATGCTTTATTAGTTGTGGATCAGTGTGGCTTTGTTGAGCGACTATTGTGTGAGGAAATACTTTATATTCTGAGCTTCGTTGGAACTCAATCTTGCACACTAAAGGTGTATTCAATCAGTTCAATCTTTTGGAAGTGAGCCACTATCTTTGTATCTTGGCAGTTAGCCATATTTTGTACTCAAGTAGTGAGCCTTTTTAAGGATAGTGAGTCCTGGTAGTGAGCCATATAATATTTTATATTTGGGTATAATATATTGTGAGTTAACCCTCATCGTGGTTTTTCCCTTTTTGGATTTTCCACATAAAAATTATGGTGTTCATGTGTATGGTTGCATTGATTTATTTTTATGTTCCTTCTTTCTGATTCAGTCAAAATTGTGATAATGATTAGATGGATTTTATTAGGGTTTTGTGAAATACTGATTCACCCTCCTTCTTAGTATTCTGGATGTTCAACAATTGGTATCAAAGCTTGGCTCCTCAGAAGAAGCCTAATAGCTTGAGGAAGGTCCCAAAATTTGAGTATAAGAAAAAATTTCCTTCGAAAATGGTCTCTACTATATATTCAAAAGAAATAGAAGATCTGAAGGACAAGTTGATGAAAGCGAATGAGTATATTGAAAAGATAGAAAGTAGAAGTGTTGAAGCATGTGATCTATTAGTTAAGCCAAGTGAAATTATCTCTAGCCTACTACAACAATTGGATAAGAAGAAAAGAACTGAAGAATGTCAAGATAATGAAATTCAAAGGAAGATGGATGAATGCATAAATCTTGAGGAAGAAGTAGAAATATTGAGATATGATCTAAACAAGGAAAGAATTTAAAAAAAAAAATTCAAGATAAGCTCAACAATGCTTGATGAATTGATTACTTCTCAAAGATCGACAATGGATAAGAGTGGTTTAGGGTTTGAGGAAGGTCAAAGTTCTAAGTGAAGAAATCAACTCGTAAGAAGACTCGGTGCAAAGATGGACAAATCAAGGATCTAAGAAATAATTCAGGAAGAACTCCTTTCAAATGACATGATGCTAAAAGGTTTTATCTTTCCATGGTGTTTGTTATTCCTACAAGAAATTTGGTCATAAGGCAAAGGAATGCAAAAGTAAAATGAATGATTCTTTATCATTCTCCAGAAAATTTCTTAAGTGTAAGAAGATTGGATATAAAGTTAGTCTATTGAATAAAAGAGACAATGAAAAGAAGAATGATGTTTGTTGTAAGTGTAGCAATCCAGAACACCTTGTTAATAACTACAAAAAGAATAATTATTTGGCGAAGAAGCATGATCAAATCATTGATCCAGAAGAAGGAAGAAAGGAAATGCAAAGGATTTGGAGAAAGGAAGGAAAGCAAGTTGAATCAAAATTATCAGTCTTATCTATGCAATTCTTTGGTGTAGATACTCCTGATAATTTTTTAGTCATGCAGTGGCTAAGGGGAAGCAATTATCAGAAAATCTAATAAACCCCCTCATCAATACTTGTGTTACATCATGATAGAAGTATATTTAATGTGGTAACAAAATTAAGGTATTTTCCCAGTCGCATGTGTGAAGGATGAAGTCTACAAAATTTTAAAGAATGGAGGCGTACACGATTCTTGAGGTAATCTACATGCAAGTTGAAGCATTTATTGCAAAATCATTTGGGATGGAAGAAATAAATTCAGATAATTCAAAAGGCTTATGTATTTTTGAAGAAGCATGCAAAGGAAGTTTGGAGAGAAATTTAGAGTTTCAGGGTTTGAAGAAGAGGTCAAGTGAATTCAAAGTGAGCTCTGGAAGCAGGATATTTATACATTTCTTGTTGGAATTTTCAAAGGTATTATTATTTGCACAATCGTTCATTTTTATTGCTATGGATAATTCAAAGGTTGTGAATAGTGTGGATAGAGTGCAAGATAATTTGAAGAGATATTTGAGGAATGTGTCAGAAGAGTCTATTGGTGCATTTTCTCACATCCCTCTGAGAGTGTTTCCTACAGAAGATGTCTATGCATTTGTTTATAGTGAGATAGAAGAAATGTCAATAGTTCAGTTGAGCATGCTATGGGAAAGTGAATTGGAAGAGAGCCATGATGCCTATAGAGTGTTAGTTGATAAAAAGTTGGATGTTTGTCTAGGAAAGTCCCTTTGTTTGAATTTTAGAAGTATATTCGAATAGTTTTGAGAAAAATTCATGATGAATCTTTGTGGATTAATGAGGCACATTTGATTACCAGAGAAGCTATTAGAGTTGTAACTAGTTTGTGTTCCTCCAAACTAGTTCCCAATCAGAAGGCTATGGATGAGCAAGAGATAATTGAGGTTACCAGTGCAAATCTTAAAGGGAAAGAGGTTGATTTGAGATCAATTATTGATCTTGTAATAAGGTATGTTGCTATGGTCATCGGTTATAAAGTTTGTATCCCTAGCAATGACCTCATAGTTTCTATTGTTGTTGTACATACTATTGTTGATATGGTTAAAAGAGGTATGGATTATCACTTGTGTGAATTACTTTGTACACACCTTTTGAAGAATTTAAATGAAATCAAGAAGAGTAAGAAGAGTATATTTTGGTACGTTGATTTGGTTTTCTATTTACTCTTTTACTTTTTGAGAGAATTTCTAGTAATAGGAAGAATAGAATGGTCAAATATAGAGCCTATTGTCTGTCAAATCAGGAACTTTATGATAAATCTTGGTAGATCAGATGCATAAGAGAATGACCTTGTTGCATTCTTTAGAACATTTCAGATGAGTATGAGTAGAAGGTTTAGGATTCCAATAACTATTGTTGAAAGGTACTATGGAAGCATCAATTTTCTTGTTTCTACAAATTTCAATCACATGGAAGCAATTGAATCAAGGTTGGTATGGATATCTGAATTAGATTATGAAGTTTCAAAGGCTGAAGTTGATAATTATGCGAAAAATATTTTGGAAATCCCTAAGAATCTCAATATAGAAGGTACCTTTGGTAGCGCAACTAGAAAGGGGAAGAAAAGGAAGAGTGTTGTTAAGCAAGAAGTTGCAGAAGGAAGTGAGTTTGAACATGAGCATGAAAATATTCAAAGAGATTTGGAAGAATTGTAGAAGGTTATTCCCGGTGCTAATTTTGATTCATCTATTTATGTTGTGGAGAATCTTAGAGGCATCATTGATTATTTGAAGGTCTACATCTTTGGACTTGAAGTGCCTACTGGAATCAGGTCTGATGAAGGAAATTTGGAAGATATCAAGGAAAAATGTGCAAATTCACATAGTCGAGTGATGAAAGAATTGGAGAGTGTACAATTTTGTGAAGAAGAGGCATAGGAATTGCTTTATTTTTTCCTAGATTGGTCTAGCAGTACACTAGACATAATAAATGAGATAAGGATGAGTGAGTCTCAGATGACCACTCAGGTAGATACATATAGGTTAGCAAAAGATAGAGATAATCAGAGAAGGTCCTACATTGTGCAGCTTCAGGAAAAAATATTTTTTCTATAGGATCAAAGGACTAAAGTTATCAAGAAGTTTTTGGCACTTAGAGATATGATTAAACTTAGAAACAATTCTTTTTCTAGTGCTTCTGGTTGTATTGGTGAATTATTAGAGATTAATCTTAGTCCCAATACTTTAACAGATGGTATAAAGTCCTTAACTAAGCTTGAGCTATTACACAAGACTCTTATAAGTGCAAAAGGTTCATGGGAAGAAGGAAAAGCGTCGTGGAAGGTCATCCTGGAGAGTCTCAAAGGTTCTTCTTTAGGTTAATTCAATTTTTTGTTCATATCTTTTAGGTTACACTTTCATGCATATATACATATATTGGACCCTATCATTTTTCATTGATGTCGAAGGGGGAGCGATAGAGAGATAGAGAGATGGAGAGATAGCGTCTAACAAAGGAAAACATTTTTTTGGAGAACAATTTTGATAGGGGAAGTATTCAAAGTATTTAGTTGCAGTATATTAGAAAATGTTTTGTCATGCATGTTGCCATCAATGCCAATGGGGGAGATTGTTGGGATTATGGAATCCTTACAACATGAGCATGAAGTATGGATGGCTTGTGTTGGTTGTTCCTATGATGTCATTGATGTCAACATGGTGATAACTATATGAGAAGTCTACTTGGTTTACCAGAAGCTATTCTCTACCAGTAATGCCCTTTTGTGATGGATCAGTGTGTTGGTATTTGAGTCTGGAGTTCACCGCAAGATATGATATGACTAATCTCTTAACCATGTTATCATGACTCATTTAAACAACTATATCTTATATCTTGAGATGTTTTTTGTTGTGAGAAGAAAGTTATCTCTGAGAGAGTTCAACTTTGTATTCTACTATTGTTCCTTGCTTGGAATATTATGTGGGAGACTCCACATTTTATTAAGGTGAACATTCTTATGTTGTGGTTTTGTTGGTAGTCTCTATGTTGGTGGTATGATGGGAAATTAATATGTTCTCAGATCCAGAAGGTTTTTTCTTTGAGGATTATTTGTTGGTTTGGAGAACTATGTTCTAGTTTTAGCTGACTTAGCGTATGCAATACATTATGGAGACTAGTTATGTTTTATGGATGTTAGTCGACTTGGTACAATGAACTACAAGGATAAAATGTTTAAATCATATGTGGTGCTGACAAAGAGAGTTTTAATTTTTTTTTCATCTAATTAGGACGACCTAATTGATGAATAAGATATACTTGTATATATATAAGATGCTTTGTTAGAAAGCATGAGAAGGTGAAGTGTGAAGTGAGTGAAAGTGTGTGTGGAAAAAAGGTTCGAGCCTAAATGCTTTATTAGTTGTGGATCAATGTAGATTTGTTGAGTGACTATTGTGTGAGGCAGTACTTTATATTTTGAGCTTCATTGGAACTGAATCCTGCACATTGAAGGTGTATTCTATTAGTTCAATCTTTTGGCAGTGAGCCACTATCTTTGTATCTTGGCAGTTAGCCATCTTTTGTACTTAAGCAGTGATCCTTTTTAAGGAAAATGAGTCCTGGAAATGAACCCTATAATATTTTGTATTTGGATATAATATATTATGAGTTAACCCTCATCATGGTTTTTCCATTTTTGGGTTTTCCACATAAAAATCTCGGTGTTCATGTGTATGGTTGCATTGATCTATTTTTTATGTTCCTTCTTACCAATTCATTCATAATTGTGATAATGGTTAGATGGATTTTATTGTGTTTTTATGGAATACTGATTCACTCCCCCCCTCTCAGTATTTCAAATGTTCAACAATTTTAGTAAAATTGCAATATCTTTCTCAATTCTTAATGAAATTTAAAAATTCAAAATGTTTTGAAAAGATGATAATGAAGAGTACAAAACCCATAAAGTTTTGAGGATATGTTTTTTATTGAGCGAGATATTTGAAGCAAAAAATAGTGGTGTGATACATCTTTGAATAACAGTACTATTGAAATAATGGATGCTCAATGTCTCTGAAGTTGCACCCTTCAAGAGGACATTTACCAAGAAGAAATTCACCCTATTAGAAAGTGTTTCAACTAAGGGCATGCAAATGGAGATTATCTGACTGATATCTAGAATATAATTACAAATGTACATATGCCAGGATTATATAGGCAAGGTTGAAATACAAGATGGATTAAGATGTTTCCATGTGTATTGATCTAACAACATGTGGCAACATGTAAACCCTAACTAACTACCTAGAGAATGACAAACTAATAGAGATAAGTTCTAGATGATATTATAGAAGGAATCTTATCTCCTAAATACATGGAAAGGGTAATAACCCCATTATTAATGATTTTATAATAATGCAACCTAGGGCTTAATTAATTAAATAAAAGAACTAAGTTAAACTTATGCTAGTGTAATTAAATAATTAATTACACCAACACCCCCCATAAGTGAAACTTAGGGAGAAAATGAAAAATGCAATGATTATGCAATGATTATACAATGATGATGATGGATGATGGGTTCCAGCTACATGATGGCCATTTTAGGTACCCATTTACAAATGATAGATGAAATGCAACAAATCTCCCACAACCAGAGCAAAGGGGAATCTAGTGGGAAGAAAACACCCTCTCCAAAAAGAGATGAAACAAAAAAAAGTGAGAAAGGATGGGAAAGATGGAGGACTCCATAATACCCCTAATTACACCATCTCCATCACATGGATACAATGCAATCAATAGCCCCACCATAGGAGGAAAGAAAGAGACTATATAGGCCCCCATAAACATGTGATCACTTGCAAAAATGGTAAGTGTTTGAAGACAAAACATGATCCAATATCGACAAACAACTTGTCTCCCTTTCAAAAGAAACAAAACCAAGTGCAAATGCAAGGATGCTTCCCATTCCAATTGTTAAAGAAATAATTAATATGGATGATGAAGATGTCTCTAAGAACTCGCCATGTGTCTTTGTCATTGAAGATGAAGATGCCACAATCAACTCAGGTACATACCCAATCAATGAAGAAGGTGACAAACTAGGACTATGCAAAAACTGATGCTGAACAAGATCCAAAGATTGTAATACAAGGATCCTTCCATTGAAGGAGTAGATGGAGATTAGTGTCCCCAAACCATCGCAAGAAGTTTGAATCAACAAAGTGTACAAACCATGTCTCTCATTGGGAAGAAGCAAATCCAATTGTAGATGTTGAAGAAACTCCAACTACTAAATGGAGAGAGAGGGAAGAAGTCTCATATATGAGATCTCTGAAGAGAAAACAAGTGTCTCCAAGGTAGTCTCTGGATTCCCAATCAATATCAAGACAAAGGGATGTGGAGAATCAAGAAAACACTCCAAATTAGAATTTGAATAAAGTGATATCCCCTTAAGAATGTCCTCTAAACCTGTAGAAGTAGCCAAATCAGCAATCCCTAAAACAAAGCCATCCTATGATGTCAAGTTTGGAAAACTGAATATGTCCTAATGAATGATGGAAGCCTCAATCAATGACTCTAGACAAGGAATCATTGAATGTGAATGGATACTAGTATCCGACATGGAGAAGAAGACCAGAGAACATCTAACATCCTCATATCTAAAGAAGAATCAAGACATTCCAAATCTATAAGCTCTTGAATAAAAATAGCATCATGGTGTACCTAATATGAAGAATGACATTCAGAATCATGATCATCGAGGAATGGTGGAGTATCATGATCTCCATATAGCTCCCAAATCTTAGTCCAAAGGATATGAGGAAAATAACAATGATCAATAGATTTCAAAACATCACAATCAACTTGCATTGCAATGATCTCTAACACAATATATCTACTGCAACTCTAAGAAAATTCCTAAATACCTTCACTTGGATGGGGAACTATACCATACAAATGTGGCAACAACTCAAGTGATTGGAGATGGTTGATGATCCCATCTTGCCATTGTTTATAGTTTCCCATGTGCAACATAGTCATAGAAGGATAATATGCAATCCCCATAATGTACTATGAAATTTCTCCAAAATACAAAGACAATGACCTTCAATATCAAATAGAAACTTTCAAAGATGATATGCAACTAAAGAGATGCCACCCAAATAAAAAATCCTTTTTCCATTCTTCAGGATATCCAAGTGATTGAACAAATGCACCAAAATCGGACAAACGCAAGAGTAATTGAGCTGAATTTGATCAAAAGTGACTAAATTGATGAAAAATTTCCAAATATCTTTCAAATGCCAATCGAATCCCACCGAATTTGGATAATATAATGAGAAGATATTGGCCTTTAAGTCTAGGAAATGGAGGAGCTACTTCACCGACTATAGATTTTTTGACAAAAAATACTACAAAAATAGATTACACCACTAGAAATTAGGTTGAATCCTCTTTCTGATGATATCTCATTTGTTGAATTTTGACATTGTGGTGCGAAGATATGCCTCTTGGAAAAAAATTTCCCAATGAGGGCCTGTAGGCTAAACAGGTGCAAAAATATAACACCCCAAGCAAAAAAAATCCCGCCCTTGCTCACTGATATGACTGCGGGCTTAAGGCAAAAAAAAAACACACCTCTACTAGGAGTGACATCGGAGCTGAGCTTCTTGGGTGGAGTGATGACTTTTGGTGGTGGGTTGGAGTAGAAAGGAGGCGTCACTTTGATTAAGGTAATCCATCTACTATAGATGAGACCTCAAGTCCCTATGACGTAACAACCTACACCGAGAGGAGGATCCGTGGGAATGATGAAAATATTAATCGGGTGATAGGAGAGAATGATCGGTGAGTGAACAATTCGGTGGTGGGAATGGTAAAGGACAACCAACATCGGGAAATGGATGGGCCAATGGTGATGGGGCTGACAAAGTCAACAAACTAGCGTACCTTCCTCTACCAAGTAATTAAAGCAGTTGACTAAAATTTTTATTTTTCTGTGGACTTTCCAAATGGCCGACAAAATAAATTTTGAATATTGCCTTGAATGAAAATTCAAAATTTAAATGTCAATTAAAAATTTATAATCTGCAAAAAGAACTTTTGATGCCAATAGATTAAAAAACAAGCCCTAAAAAATTTTATGCTAATGGAAAAAAAAATTATATGCTATCGACAGATAATATAAATAAGCTTGATGGAAAATATTTACTGATGGAATAGAGAAACTATAGCCATGAGAAAAAATATTATCAAGCCCTTAATGTCGACATGTATGGGTGATCCCACAAAGCTGGTTTACAATTTTCGGGAGACTTTGATTTTTGCTGAAATCACATATTTTTAGAAAATATAATGATTTAAGCCTTTAAAAGTTCCATTTAAAGCATTCCAATTGAAGAGGTTTTGATCAAACTATACCTATAACAAAATCTCCTTTACACCTATCAAAATGCTAATAAAAAACAACTTTTGATTTACCTTTTGGGGGATCAAATGAACTCATTTCAAATTTAATTTTTGTAAGTATGTAGTCCTTATTATAAGCTTCCCAAAAAGCGTAATTTTAAATAAATTTAATTTTATTATTATATTTATTTTTTATTTCTGTGAATGTAGCTTTTTCACTGAAAAATCAAGCTCTTTGTTCTACCACATGTGGAAAAATAGAAAATATTAAAAAAATTGAAAAATATGAGTGCACTAGATATTGAAGTCCTTCATCCAATAAAAAAAAAAAAAATCGATACATACAAAAAACTTACACGTTATACGGTCGCGCTATGTCTAAATAGTAATTGGCTTGACTTTGAAACTTGATTAAAGAAAAAATAGTCAATAAAAAACTATCTACAAATCAAAATTCGGAAGAATTATAATTTTATCCTTCATGGAAAAAAAATTATGTGTTATATGGTGAGTGTCACCTTTTAAAAATGTTGTTTAAAAAAACTAGTTTTGAGGGAGATGGAAAAGGAAGTGCCTGCGGATTCCAAAAAACTTTTGAAAAAAAATATATTTTAGAATCTACAAACAAAATGTCATGAAACTCTAGTTTGCATCATCTTCAAATTCCTCACGGTTTAGCCGCTATAGGTGCCGAAAGTGAAGATTTAGTTTAAAAAAAAAAAAGTGTCCAGTTTGGCCAAAAATTGTAAACCGCTATTGTGGGATCACCTATATTTTAATGGAAATCGCTCTGAATATAAATAATTTTTTCTACTAGACTATTGAAAAAACCAAAATAATTTTTTTGCCAAAAAATAATATGAGATAGAGCCCTTATTTTCTTGAAATAGAAAATGGTTTGCTACTAAAAACAAAAAATCCACAAAGGACAACTGACAAGAGTGAATTTTTTTACTGCAAATTGTATGGATTGTACTATTGATTTTGCAAACCCTAAAATACCTCTAATGGCTCCCAAGTTGATGAATCCAATTTTG
Organism: Sequoia sempervirens; assembly: GCA_007258455.2. Taxonomy (NCBI): domain Eukaryota; kingdom Viridiplantae; phylum Streptophyta; class Pinopsida; order Cupressales; family Cupressaceae; genus Sequoia; species Sequoia sempervirens. The sequence continues at coordinate 137,034 of VDFB02376454.1, read as the reverse complement.
ATGAATGAAAAAGCGATCCTAGGGTTTCAAGGCCTTCTGAAGATAATGGCAAGCTCAAATCTGACTCAATCTGCTCCAGAAATCAGCTTGGTCCCTAGGTGGAGTCAAGTAGCATGCAATGGAAACCTTAAATCCTGCAATGAATCTCTCTAGCCCAACTTCCTTTATCTTGGGATGAACTCTCAATGGAATGGCTTTGATACCATGTTGAAATAATGGATGCTCAATGTCCCTAAAGCTGCAGCCTTTAAGAGGACCTTTTCCAAGAATAAATTCACCCACATAGAATGTGTTGCAACTAAGGGCATGCAAATGGAGATTATTTGAATGATATCTAGAATATGATTACAAATGTACATATGCCTTGATTATATAGGCAAGGTTGAAATACAAGATGCATTAAGATGTTGCCATGTGTCTTGATCTAACAACATATGACAACATGTAAACCCTAACTAACTACCCAAGGATTGATAAAATGATAGAGATAAGTTCTAGATGATATTCTAGAAGGAATCTTATTTCCTAAATACATGGAAAGGGTAATGACCCCATTATTAATGATTTTCTAATAATACAACCTAAGTTAAATTTATGCTAGTGTATGAGTCATCACCAACGTGGGTATCGAAGGACTTTTCAAATCTGAGCTACGCCTAAAGATAAACATGTGGCTTGTGCTTTACTCGAGGTAATAATGAATTGGTAAGATTCAGGGTTGTTCGCAATAGAATAAAGGACAGTCTGTATTAGTAATTAAAGGTCATTCTTATCAAATGTTGATATCATGTTGTCTAACATCGGCTCTAGTCCTTTCAAAGCATCTGAGAGTCATATTTTTATTCCCTGTGTATTGGTAAAATTATGATTTTAAATGCGTTATAAGCCATCTTCTCTGTAAACATTCAGCTATCACAAGTCAACTTTGTAGTGGTACATAGGGGAATTAATTACTTAGCCATTTTGATCCTTTTCATGATGTTCTTGCATTCCAATTAGGAAGGATTTGGCATTAAATAGGCATTCTATGGTCTTATTTACACAGTTTCATTTGGCAGCAGCAAGGCATTGCTAGGTATTATTTCATTTTTGTTTAAGAGTTGGAAACTTGGCTTTCCATCATAAGCTTAATGGCATATCATCCATGGAACCTGAGGGTTTCGTTACCAGTCAGACCATGGGAGTGGCCATTCGAAGAATACCTCATGCGGGATGCTCTGCAATCGATGATCATCGTAGACAATGCGAGAGTAGAAGATAGTATTTGAATTATCCTGGGTCAATAGATTACCAGTCTGAGGGCACGCCATATTATCTACCCATCACAAGTGATCTCCATTTTCTTGTCAAATTCCCTTGATTTCATTGAGTCGCGGGTTGAATTGGAAGAGTTGGCTAGGAAATATGTTAAAGTCCAATTTATTCTAGATAATGCAATACCCTTTACTGTTCAAAAATATAATTTCTTTATCAGAGATGGGTTTATCGGAGGGCTCTTCCCTAGGGATTTAGTGTAGAATAGTCAATGTTATGAAATTCTTTTTGATGCCATTAAGATGACATTACAGTTTAACAATGATAACATATTACTATGAGCCTTAAGGAAGCATCGGAGGCACACTTGCTCCATTATGGAATTGGAAATTAAAGAGAAATATTTTGCATTGGTTTATCTCTACATATTTAACCCACCACCTCCTTAGAATGGTGTTTTACTCAACCTTTAACTCGGTGTTAACCTGCCTGTTTGTGGTCAATTTGGGGTAAACCAACCAACTCATGATGTTAACTTGCCAGTTCGTGGTCAATTTGGGGAAAACCAGCTAGTTTGTGGTCATTTCCAATCTCAAAACCATGCTTGTATGGCTCTAACCCGAGGGTTTTCCAATGCTCAAGCAGGTATGCCAATGGTGGTTGCATGTCCATCACCTTCTTTTTCCAACCAAATCAAATCCCCTATTTGTAGCAGAAGATTCCTTGAGAGGGGTCTTCAATTGGCTGAGAATTTAGAAAGGCAAGATGAAAAATCGGTTAATGGGGGGTCAATGAAAAGTTGAAATTGTCTTAGTTTTTTCAAATTTTGTGGGGGATTTAAAAATTGTAAAATGTTAGGGGTTTTTTCCAAATTTTGTGAAGGATTTAAAATTGTAATCTGTGGTGGGAAACCATTCTTTTTGGGTCTTAGTGTTTTCGAGGCTTAGTTTAATTTTGTAATATGTGACGTGAGGTCACCTTCTATGGGGTTTTTCATTTTTTGGTACAATGGTAGTTTAATTTTGGGCTATAACTAGAGGTTTCTTACTGGTTCTTCCTACCAGTATGCCCTTTGAACTAGTTTTTATATACATCTATTTATTAAATATAATATTATAAGTGGCTCGCCACTTTTCACTTAAAAAAATATGCTAGTGTAATTAAATAATTAATTACACTAACAATTACAAATATTGTCTTTATTTTGAGAGTTTTTTATTGTTATGAATATGTGTAGTGGAGGCCGATTTGTGGTGTATGAAACTATTTTTCCCCAATTTCAGCTAAATCCATATGTTTTTCATTAAACATTACTTTTGGAATCTTCATCTTTTGGAAAATTTGCTAAAAAAAATTCATTTCATTAACGAATTTGAAGGAGAGTACTCTTGTTGATTTGTAATGAAAAAAATATTTTAGTCAACTCTTGTTACTTTGTATTGGTCTTTGGATCATATTTCATGCATTTGAGAGGAAGTTCTATGGAATGCATGGTTATTCCTGTGAGGAACAGCAAGACATAAAATCATTAATGCCATTTGAATTTTTGTAGAATTCTCAAGATATGATAAGTCACTAAGGAAGCAATCATGTGTTCTAGTTTCCTAGAAAATATGAGGTGTTGATGAAGTCTCTCAAAATAAGAATTGTATTTATGATGATTTGAATGAATATTCACTTTTAGAGTGGCAGTAAATCTCCATATCCTTGATGTGTCTTCCCTTGAAGTTGGACCTCTAGGAAGAACTTGAGGCTTAAAAAATCTAGCGGTGGATGAATTTTGAGACCCATTTGATCTAGAAGTTTTTCTGGTTATAGGGAATGGTGGGGTCAATCATTGATAATTTTTGTGATGATATGGATAAAGATCTATTTTAATATCAAAGTTAGTAATCAGAAGTGTAATGGTGATGGAAATCTCTTCTATTCAGAGGTTAGCATAAATGATGTTAAATATATTATTTTTTTTAAAGTTGGAAGAAAAAATGAACATGATCTAGAGGTGTTGTGCAATGGTAATACTCCAAATAAAAGTGATCTGAATACAATGGGTGGTCTTCAAGTTTGCAAGGATCTTGATGTGGAAAAATGTTTAGACTAGTTTAGTTTTTTTGTAAAGTCTATGTTTGTAGATTGAGTGTTTCAAAAATGTAGTATTAGTTTTTATAGAGATAGTTTATGTGTTAGTATAAAATTCAAGTTCTATTATTTCTAGAGTAGGATCTATTTTCATGTCAAAATACAAGTGATAAATTTTTTTATAAAAATTAAAATTGCCTCAATTGTAATAGGAAACAATATCACTTGTATGTGATGTCTATCTTCTAGGGGTCATAATAAAATTGAGCCTTAGAAAAAATTGTTAATTAAGTACCAGACTTATTGGAGGATAGAGGCACAGAAGGCTGGAGGACAAGTAACATCCTCTCATTAGTCACTAGCGATGGGGTCGTGAAACTATTTTAGTGACAATACTATTTGTGCCAAAATGACTAAAGCCAGGATCAATTTCAAGATGACAACGACAATCGTCTCATATTATGTGTGTTCAAAGTGGCAATGATCTATAATGGTGGTTGCATACATGACAACAAGAACTTCTCAAGGTTTATATTTGTGATTGGATGTGTTTGTCCCTAATCAAAATTGTTGATTGTTTGTGAATGGATGTGCTTTTCCCCATTCACAAGATGTTATAATTGATTGGAAGTGTTTATCTCGAGTCATAATTGTTGTGAGAAGATGTGTGTACTTTTTCATAACCTTGATGTTGGATAGATGTGTTTGTCCCTATCTAGACTTGTTTTAAAACCATGGGTAGATATGTTAGTCTCTATCTTTGGTTCCATGGATAGATGTGTTTGTCCCTAACCCTGGATGAAAGTATAGTGAGCATAGTGAGGCTAGTTCCACTACTGCTTCTCATGAGTAGATGTGTATTCCCCTACGCATACCTTAGGATGAACTATTAAATATGTTCATCAAGTATTGTTTGTCTACTTGTTCCTATTAGGAGAATGATGCAATATGGGGGGTGTTAGGAATATTGCATCATTTATTAGATGCATCTAATAATTATTTATTAGGTTTGTTAATAGGTTACTATATTGATGGTATGGAAATTTATTTATATTTAGTTGTTAAAACAACTAAATATAATTAGGGAGGTTGTTTAAAAATTTTCCTAAAAAAAAGGATTTGTGAATCCTATAAATATGCAAGTGTTATTGAATGAAAGTCAGAAGAAAGAAGCATTGTTTTTCCATGAAAAAAATTATTTGTATTTTATGACTCCACCCATATTTCTTATATTGCAAATTTGCATGTATAGCATTGACTGGAAAATGATTGAAATTTTTTATTCCTTCTACTTCTATATTCTATAGCTCTATGTCCAAATTTATTGTAAGAATAGCAGTAACCATTAAAACATGAATACCTTTGTGTAGTTGGTTGTCTGATAGGAGGTCTCTTAAAACTTTTATTTTGGTTCTAACATGTTTGATATTTCTCTTCTTATCTCCAACCTTCTTTTCTTCATCATTCTTATTTCAACATTGTTTGGAGTATGATATTCCTTTAAGCTTTCACTTTTTTCAAACCCTAATCCTTCTTTTTCCTTTTAATCCTTTTAACTAGCAAGCTTATCATCAAGAAAGGTGGAGTTCTTCTTGAATTTTTCCTCTTGAATCTTTTCTTTCTCCAGATCTATCCTCAAAGTCACATTCTCTTCTTTAAATCTAGAACATTTTGTATATGTGTCTTTCAATTTGGCATCTAAGAAGTCTTAAACTCTTTTTCCTTCTTTAACTTGCACTTTCAATTTGGTGATTGTCTCATTTGATTATTTGAGATGCTCATTTATTTCCTTGAGTCTTTCTTTAACTTTCTTGATTTGATCCCTCAACTTCTTGATATACTTATCTACATCCTTAAGATTTTCTTTCAAATCTCTATTCTCATAGTCTACTTTACCCAGATCATCAAGGGTATATTTAAGTTATCATTCCATATCAGCTTCATAGTCTTCTTTAGTAAACCATTCCATCATAATTTCTTCTAGAGGGATAGTATACCTCCTATTTGTTATGTGTTCAACCTCCAAGATCTACCTTAGTAGTTAAGCCAACTGAAGGAACCAAACTCTAATACCAATTGTTGAACACTTAAAATACTAAGAGGGAGGTGAATCAATATTTACTGAAATTAATTAACTTCATCAACTTAAACATGGATTCAAAGCATCTCATAAAACTTACAAAAATGGAAAAGAAAAATTAAAGCATGCATCACATCAATAAACACAAGAACATCAGATTCAAATGGAAAACCCTTGAAAGGAAAAAACCATGGTGAGGATTAGCTCACAATGTATTATAACTTATTACAATGGATTACAAAATAGAGGACTCACTATCCAAAAAGACTCACTACCAAGGATCACTACCCAAAGGAATTACTATCCTAAATAGAAAAAAGAATAGAAGAATGGCTCACTACTAGATTTTGAACTACTAACAATGTATCTACAACATGTTGCAGATATAGATCCAATTAATCTTAGAAAATTGTTTTTACACACTTCATACTTCACCACTATCACCTTTCACACTTCACTCTACATCACATCTCACACACAATATCTACACCACATATTCACACACTAAATCAAACTTCTATATGTACATGCATCTTCAGAAAACAAACATATCATCAATTAGATTGACCTAATTAGATGTAATGTGTAACACCATAACTTGTTAGCTCAAAAATCTAACCCACATACATTGTGGAAGAAACCAAAATGTGTTTTTCACCAAAATAGTTTTACATGACTATAATTACTCCCATGATTATGCTCCTTTCATAATTCAACTATGCACAACCCCAATCAGTGCCATACAACAAAACTATTGAAGCAAAAATTGAATGAACCAACCTTTCATCCACATCTCAACACACAAACCACCAAATCACTTGCCACTTGGAGTGCATACACTTCTTACATCATCAAATACTTCCTCAAAACTACACAGCATAATAATCATCTATGGTGGAATCCAAAGACTCCAATATGCACTTTACACCTGTAACTTTGCTTCTACTAATCCTGATACTTTGTCATCGATATCTTTAGTTGGGAAAGACATGCAACCTTGAAACCTCAGATATAGATACCTTCAATACGTACCATTATTACATTATAACTGCATGACAAGATTCTGCAATGCGAACCAAAAAATTGTTGCTTTGTTACTTACTATTCTAGTCTAGGTCTTAGACAATTTTCACAAAAACACTTGGTCTTCTCGAAACCAACACTTCTACAGTGGGTTGCTAACAAATAAAAATCCATATACCATCATGCTCATGTTTCCAACAAATTTCCTTGCTCTACCATTATGTATAGTTTCCCTTGAGTCATTGAATAATTTTTTATATGAATATCTTTGTTGTGTTGTTGTGTGTGTTTGTCTCTTTGTTTGAATTTTGTGTGTGTTCATTGTGGAAATGATAAGTGTATAGCTATGATCTTGTGGTGTGAATTATACCCTATCACCTTGAGTTTCTCCAAGCTTGGGGGTGGGATGTTACAACCATAGGTTGGGAGGTGAGCTCCCACTCGTTTATGGAAAAAAAATATTGTTGGTTGTGTGCACAAAATTAAAATTAATAGGGATGGATTTCCAAGAATAAAAATTTGTTGAAAAACATGACTGATAACAAGGATATAATTCCATTGTTATGAACATACAAAATGAGTAGTGAAAATGAATATGTATTACTCAAATCCAAGACTGACAAAGGACTAGCTAGATCGATATAATCATCACATGAATGTACATAAACATCTCACATCATTTGCATAATCAAATCCATATCACATAGCATAAAACATCATCCATGAAGCATGTAGAATCATCAATCATCCATTATCCTACCATCATTGCATATATCCTATCATCATTGCATAATCATCATAATCATCATCATAATCCATCATATAGAAATATAGATCAATAGTCTACTACATACCATATAAATATCAAAATAATAGTGTCAAATGTACAATGATACCCCACAATGAGGAGAGATACATCAATATAAAAAATGGCAGTATATCATAGTGTCTCAAACTGAATCCGTGTATACATCAAGTCTCGATACATCATCAAGTCTTAGTACATTAATCAATCCTATACTGAGGCATATCAATCAATTAGAGAAGTCAAACGACATCACCCAATCAAATATGTATCCTTCTGCACTAGATGTGGAAATCCTCCTGTGATCATAACATATCGCAAATCAACAATCTTATCAATCAATTAATCTATCAACCTAATCAGCTCTAATGCAATTTTGATCAAATCTCATGAGCATTTATCATTGATCCTTGCCTATCATGAAGAAAATCATCATTATCCTATCATTGATCCTCACCTATCATGAGGAAAATCATCAACATCCTATCATTGACCCTCACCTATCATGAGGTCAATCATCATCATCATCACATCATTGATCCTCGCCTAGCATGAGGACAATCATCAATCTATCATTGATCCTCACTATCATGAAGACAATCATCAGCATCCTATCATTGACCCTCACCTATCATGAGGACAATCATCATCATCCTATCATTGATCCTCACCTATCATGAGCTCAATCATCAACTATCACATCAACATCATCAAATCAATTGGTTGAACACAATCATCAAACATCAAACACAAGGAGGCAACATAAGGCATCAATTAATCAATTAATCAATCTGGCAGGCTCAATCTTCTTTTTCAAGAGATAAATCATTTCTACATCATAAAAAATTGCAAATCATTATCAAATCATCATAAAATCATCAAAATTTCAAAAATTCAAAAAAATCTCAAAAATCCAAAAATTCATCAATTGATCTCCCGAGGGGGCATATATATGTCATCACCTGAAAATTAGCATCTAGGGAATTAAAAAAAATCTCAACATCAAAAGCAAATTTTTCTTTGAAGCAACATGTAAACACATTACTTCAAAGAAGGGCAAAATGTATACACCTAAAATCGGTCAAGACAATCAATTAATTAAATACCAGTTATTTAATTAATAAATCTTTTATTTCATCTACTTATAAATAAATGATAAATTTATTTATATAGTTCACACTTTTCTAATTCTACCATCTTAATTCACATTCCTCTATTTTAATTAAATAAACAAATTCACATAGTTTTTTTATTTAATTAATAATCTTTTTTCATTAAATTTAAATCCCAAATTTAAATTTAAGCACATGTCCACAACTTTTCCTCTTGCCACCTCATCAAGTGTCACATGTATTTAAATATGTCTAATATTTAAATTCCTAATTTGAATTTAAGCACATGTTGGACACTTGGAAATTTCACACATTTTATTCTCCCACACACTTGGCCTTTTCACACATTTTATTCTCCCACACACGTGGCCTTGTTGGAAAAACAAGGACAGACAACTAAGAGGGGGGGTGAATCAGTTGTCACAGAATATTTAAACTTTTCAAACCTAACTTTACTTAATATCAGATCTGATGAATTAACAATAAATCACATACAATTAGCACATCAGAAACACAAAGAACACCAATATTTTTTACTTGGAAACCCTATTAGGGGAAAAACCACGGTGGATGTCAATCCACAAGATTATACCTTGTTAAAAGTATAAAGAAGAATAATGGGAATGCACATGCATTCACGAACACTACCTAGAGCTCACTGCCCAAAGAAGACACTATCTTGTAGAAATTTAGATTAGATCTATAGGGTATGAACTGAGAAAATAGCTTCTACAAAAGCTTGATTACAATTCTGGTTAAGCACAGAAACACTCCTTCACACTTCACTCAAACTTCATCACACTCTACTCTACAATCAAATGATTAGATCACTATTGGCACACTTTCTCTTCCTCTGCTCACACACACACTTAACTACACACAAAAAATTGCTCTTATATATTCACAGCATGGATTTACATCAACAACTTCATCAGCGAAAACATAGAACACATACACAATGTCGACCCAAATTTGTAAGTAAATATTCAATGTGAATCAAACACTATTGGCCACAATATAATGAAGAATTAAAAAAAAATCCTTGAGCACGCAAAACATTCTAATTTTAATCTCCAAGGATCCATAACATGTTACAACCACCATGTCAACCAAGAACATAAAAACCCAAACACAAGAGAAAAATAATTGACCAGGAGCACACCGATCAACGTGGACATGCAAAAAAGATAGAGCGTGATCTAGAAACATCCACAAGCACCGAGAATCATCAGAGAGGCATCCACAACATCTGAAATTACTAGAATCACATCAACTTTAATTAGTAACACTAACTAAAGCAATAGAAAAACTGCCAGAACACAACTATTCATAACATGATTAAATCTTTGCACGGACCTCTGAAACTTTCAGTGGATAAACTAGATACACTCAACAATAATCCATTTAGTCCAAAATGATTGATCATCAATGTACTGAGCAAGACACCTTCATGACCTTCACTATTCTACTGTCAACCTGCAACTCTTTCTTTAACAATTTTCTCAATATCCTTGACATATACAACTTGCAATACATCAATGCTTAATAGTGTTGACACCAATGACAACCACATATCAGTAACACAACCACAACATCCAACACATTACTTCAAAGAGGGGGAAAATGTATACACCTAAAATCAATCAAAACAATCAATTAATTAAATACCAGTTATTTAATTAATAAATCTTCTATTTCATCTACTTATAAATAAATGTTAAATTTATTTATATAGTTCACACTTTTCTAATTCTACCATCTTAATTCACATTCCTCTATTTTAATTAAATAAACAAATTCACAAAGTTTGTTTTATTTAATTAGTAATCTTTCTCACTAAATTAAATCCCAAATTTAAGTTTAAGCACATGTCTACAACTTTTCCTCTTTCCACCTCATCAAGTGTCACATGTAATTAAATATGTATAATTTTTAAATTCCTAATTTGAATTTAGGCACATTGGACACTTGGAAATTTCACACATTTTATTCTCCCACACACTTGGCCTTTTCACACATTTTATTCTCCCATACATTTGGCATGTTGCCCTTGGTCAAGGGAACATCCTCCAAGATTCTTCCATCTCCACTATTCATCTCTCATGTTTGAATTTTGATCATTCATGTCTACCACATCACTAGATGCCTAGAAAATCATATAAATACAACCCCTTGCTATAACATTTTACATCACATCTTTTAGCAAAATTATTATGCAAGAATAGCATTGGAGCATTCATAGTTGGAGCATTTAGTATTTATATTTGCTTTATCATCCTAATTTAGAATCATTTCTTAATTTACATTTTCATTTCCATTATCAATCTTAGATTTCATATAGCATTTAATATCATTATCATTGTATAATCTACATTTTATCACAACATCATTAATATCATAGCATCATGGCTTTTATCACATAGTTTCATATAGGAACTTAGATTTCTTGCATTTTGAATAGCATCTCATTTTTCAAGTTGTCATTCTAAAAATCATAGTGCACAAACAAAATCTGAGAGCCAAGTGATTTAATGAATCCTTGAGAATAGAGAACAATGGAACGTTTTTAGAGATTTGGTTTATTTGCAAATAGATTAGTTTATGATTCAAATCTTTAATATAATATGTTTCATTGATGTTTGTGTTGATTTATTAACTCTCGCACATTTCACACACACATAAAATGGTGCCCACTGTGGGGCCCAACCCCATTTTTAACATTTTTCTGGAAAAGTTCTTGTGAACACTAACTGAACCCACAAAAAAATTGTCAGAACACAACTGTTTATAACACAATTAAATATTCATGCAAACCTCTGAAACTTTCGATGGATAAACTAGATACACTCATCAATAAACCCTTTAGTCCACAACGATTGATCATCAACGTACTTAGCAAGACACCTTCATGGCCTTCATTGTTCCACTGTCAACCTGCAACTCTTTCTTTAACAATTTTCTCAATATCCTCTACATATACAGCCTGCAATACATCAATGCTTAATAGTGTTGACATAAATGACAGCCACATATCAGCAACACAACCATAGCATCCAACAATCTCCCCCTTTGGAATTGATGGGAACACATGATGTGAAAAACACCATCAACATAACCCTCAATCAACACTTACTCCCCCTTGGATTTTGACTCTTCTCCTCAACTTCTTCTACATGATCTTCTCCCCACAAGGCTCTGCTCGCCAAATAATCACCAATTTTTCACATTACTTTTCTCCCCCTTTGACATCAATGGCAAAGATAATCATTATCTTTCCACATACAAGCTGTGAACCACATATTTGCACATCTGACTACTCCCCCTGAGTGATAGCCACAGAAACATCAATCTAGATCAGAATATAGCTATGAAACACATGGATTGATGCAAGTAAATGCATCTTTAGTTCATATCAGGAGGGGTAATCACCCCTAGCATCCCTTTGAGATACTCAAAAGTATCCTTTGGAAATGGCTTGGTGAAAATATCTGCAATTTGTTCTTTGGTAGGCACATACTCCAGTATGACTTCTTTCTCACTCACTTTATCCCTCAGGAAGTGAAACTTGATTGATATATGCTTCGTCTTAGAGTGTAGCAACAGATTCTTCGATATGTTTATTGCACTTGAGTTGTCACAATATATGGAAAAAGGCTCATCATATACTACTCTAATATCTTTTAGCATCTATTTCATCCACAACACTTGAGTACAATTATTTGCAGCAACAATATACTCCGCCTTAGCAGTAGATAGGGATATGGAATTTTTCTTTTTACACAACCAAGACACCAGCTTCTTCCCTAGGAAGAAGGAACCACCACTTGTTCTTTTCTTGTCATCTACATCTCCTACCCAATCCGCATCAGTATAGGCACTCAAAGTAATATCATCATCTTTAGGATACCAAAGCCCAAAATCAACTACTCCTTTCAGGTATCTAAAAATTCTCTTTACAACAGTCACATGAGATTCTTTCAAATCAGCTTGGTATCTAAAAACCATACACACAACATTTATGATGTCTAGTCTAGTCTAAGTTAAGCAGAGCAATCTACCAATCATTGACCTTTATCTTATTTGATTTGCCTTGGGTGAATCATCATTTTGTGTTAACTTTCATCACATTACCATGGGTGTACCAATAGGCTTTGAGTCTTCCATGCAAAACTTCTTTAGCAACTCTCTCACATATTTGGACTGAGATATGAAAATCCCATTGTCTAACTAAGTGACTTGCAATCCCAGAAAGAACTTCATCTCTCCAATCATACTCATTTCAAATTCACTTTTCATTTCACCAACAAACTTCATACATAGATCATCATCTCCTCAAAAAATAATGTCATCAACAAAGACTTCAATAATCAACTCTTTATCATGATCCAACTTAAAATACAAGTTGTTGTCAGCAGTACCTTTACTGAATCCAAGCTTTAGAAAGTATTTATCTAGTCTAGCATACCAGGCTCTCTATGGGCTTGCTTTAGTCCATAGAGAGCTTTATTTAATCAACAAACCATGTCTTCCTTATCAGTCAGTTGAAATCCATCTGATTGTTCAACATATACCTCTTCTTCTAACTCACCATTGAAAAAGGTTTACTTCACATCCATTTGATAAACTTTGTAGCTCTTATATGCAGCATAAGCAAGAAATAATCTTACAGCTTCAATTTTGGCAACAGGGGCAAAGGTTTCTTCAAATTCAATACCTTCCATTTGTGAATATCCTTTACATACCAGTATTTATTATTCCGAACCACTTCACCTTGTTCATTCAACTTATTCTGAAAGAACTATTTATTACCAATCACACTTTTATCTTTAGGTTTGGGACTAAGAATCCATGCATCATACTTTTCAATCTATATCAGTTCTTCCTTCATAGCTTCCATCCAGTGTTCATCATTACAAGCTTCATTGACATTGTTAGGCTTAGTCTTGGAAATCAAAAAATATTCTTCTGCAATCCTTCTTCTAGTATGCACGCCTTTATTCTTGTCTCCTATAATTTAATTTTTAGAATGATTTAGCTTTACATACCTTGGAATTTTAGGATTCTCTCGCACTTCTAGTTCTTATGTTCTTTCTTCTGCACTTCCACTTGTCTCTCCTTCCTGACTTTCTTGATTTACTAGAACAATTTGAACTTGATTCTATGTCTGAGCATTCTTCCCTTTTTTTGTACTATCTTGTTGGTTATTTGAATCATATCCATAGTATCTAGATGATCTAGTAGAGTCCTCATCAACTTTTACATTTTCACTTTCAACCAATTTTCTCAATCTTCTATCATAGCACCGGTAAGCCTTGCTTTTAATAGAGTAACCTAGAAAGATTCCTTCATCACTCCTTGCATAAAATTTTCCTATATCCTCATCTCTCTTGATATAACACTTGCTTCCAAAGATCTTGAAATATTTAATAGTAGGCTTATAACCATACCATAGCTCAAAAGTAGTCTTACCAGAAATACCATTGACATTTACCTGATTTAGAGTGTACAGAATAGTGCTTACAACTTCTCTCCAATAGATGTGAGGCACATTTCCTTCTATCATCATCATTCTAGCAACATCCATAATTGTTTTTTTCTTTCTCTCTACAACTCCATTTTGTTGAGGGGTTCGGGGAGTAGATAACTATCTTTTGATTCCATGCTCTTCACAGAAAGAATTGAACTCATGGGAAGTGAACTCACCACCTCTGTCTAACCTTAGGAATTTTATTTTCAGACTTGTCTCATTCTCTGCCATATCTTTGAAACTTTTGAACTTCTCTAATGCTTCACATTTTTCTCTTAAGAAAGCAACCCATATCATCCTATAGTAATCATCAATAAGCAACATAAAGTACCTTTCTCCTTGTAGACTTCTGATTTTGGAGGGACCACATAGATTAGTATGCACCAACTCCAGTATTCCATTAGAATGATGTTGTTTTCTCTGAAAAGAAAATCTAGTCTGTTTTCCCATTTGGCATTCCTTGCATATTGTGTTAGTAGGCTTCACTAGCTTAGGTAGATCTCTTATTGCTTGAGTGGAGCTTACCTTGACAATGTTATCAAAATTAACATGACACAACCTCCTATTTCATAACCACCTTTCATCTACTTGAGAAATTAAACAACTTACATTAGCAGCACTCAAGTGAAAAATATTACCTCTTGTCTTTGTACCTAAAGCAATCATTTTTCTAGAGCTTCCAAGTATCCTGCATCTTCCATCTTTGAACTAAAGATCATAACCCTTGTCCACCTTCTGTCCAACATCAACAGGTTATGCTTCAAGCCTTTAACATAAAGGAAATCATCAGTGTTATGTTTGCCACCAAGACAAATAGATCCTCTGCCACGAATCACACCAGCATTGTTATCTCTGAATATTACAACCCCACCATCATATTTCTATAGACTTACAAATTTTCTTTTGTCACCAGTCATATGATGTGAGAATCCAATGTCAATAACCCACTCATTTGTTTCTTCAATTTGTACTACAAGAGCTTTCTCAACTTTAGCAGATTCAGTAGCCACCAGACCATTTTCCTTTATAGCAATGAAAACACATTCATCTTCATTTCCATTTTCTTTATTAGATTCTTCATCAATCACACCTTCTTCAGCATAATAGAATTTCTTTTGAAATCTAGGCTTGTTAGGCTTAGACCTAGGAACCCTTCCAGAACACCTTGAAGAAAAATGACCTATTTTACTGTAAGAGAAACATTTAATAGGAAACTTTCCTTTATACTTACCTTGTCATCTACCTTCTTTCTTTACAATCAGAGCTTCTAGCTCTTCTACCTCTCTTTCTTCATCTTCAAGATGTTTCATCTCTTCCTCATACTTGAAAGTCTTTCTAGAACTCTCTCCCAGATCATATCTTTGCTTGTTTCTTCTAGATACAGAGGCCTTAAATGTAGATTCAGTCTTGGGGGCAGAATCACAAAATTCACTCAACTCAAAGGCAACAAGTTTACCAATCAACTCATCTCTTGTCACATTGGTTACTGTTCTAAGCTCTTCAATAGCATGAGCCTTTGATTTGTAAGAGGGAGGCAATGATATGAGAGCTTTAGCCACAATTTCTTGTTCATCCAAGGTACCACAGACACATCTAATACCCATCACGAGTTCATTTACTCTTTCCATAAAAGAAATATTTTCATCTTCAAAGTTTCATACTTTCCTTTCAAAATTTGTAGCTTAGCGACCTTCACAAGTGCATCTCCTTCATACAAAGTATCCATCTTCTTCTAGATCTCACGAGCTATCTTTAGATCCATCACATTTTTCATTTCCGAATTTGTTAGAGCACTTAGCAAAGCTTCAATAGCCCTAATATTAATCTTAGCCTCTTTAATCTCATCAGGAGTGGAAGGACCATTCTGAGGAATAACATATCTATTCTTTGTAATCTTCTAGAAGGGTTCACCAATACACCTCAAATCACATTATATTCTGGCTTTCCACAGAGAGTAGTTTGTTCCATCGAATCTAGGGTTGTCCTTCTTGTATGATGCAATCTCATATCACCTCAATCTTTTAAACTTCTTCAGAGGAACTTGCTCTGATACCAATTGTTGGAAAAATGACATACAACTAAGATGGGGGGTGAATTAGTTGTCACAAAATATTTAAACTTTTCAAACTTAATTTTTTTTAATCTCATATATGATGAATTAACAATAAATCCCAGACAATCAGCGCATCAAAAACATAGAGAACACCGAGATTTTTTACGTGGAAACCTTGTTAGGGAAAAACCACGGTGGATGTCAGTCCACAAGATTATACCCTATTAAAAGTATAAAGAAGAATAATGGGAATGCAAATGCATTCAGGCGCACTTCCTAGAGCTCACTGATCAAATACAAGAGGGCTCACTACCCAAAGAAGAAACATTGTCTTAAAAAAAATCGGATTAGATCTGCAGGGTATGAACTAAGAAAATAGCTTCTACAAAAGCCTAATTACAGTTCCAGTTAAGCACAAAAACACTCCTTCACACTTCTCTCAAACTTCTTCACACTCTGCTTTGTAATCAAATGATTAGATCACTAGTCACACACTTTCTCTTCCTCTAATCACACACACACTTAACTCCACACAAACAATCGCTCTTATATATCCGTAACATGGATTTACATCAAAAACTTCGTCATCCAAAATATAAAACACATACACAATGTCCGCCCAAATTTATAAGTAATTTTTCAATGTGAATCAAACACCACTGGCCACAATATAATGAAGACTTAAAAAAACATCCTCAAGTGTGCCAAAAATTCAAATTTTAATCTCCAAGGATCCACAACACGTTACAGCCACCATGTCGGCCAAGAACATAAAAACTCGAACACACAAGAGAAACAACACCAACCAAGAGAACACTGATTAATGCAGACATGCAACAAAGATAGAGCATGATCTAGAAACATCCACAAGCACTAAGAATCATTAGAGAGGCATCTATAGCATTTGAAATTACTAGAATCACATCAACTTCAATTAGGAACACTAACTGAAGCCACAGAAAAATGTCAGAACACAACTATTCATAACACGATTAAATCTTCAGGCAGACCTTTGAAAATTTTGGTGGATAAACTAGATACACTCAATAATAAACCCTTTAGTCCACAAAAATTGATCATCAACGTACTGAGCAAGACACCTTCATGACCTTCATTGTTCCACTGTCAACCTGCAACACTTTCTTTAACAATTTTCTCAATATCCTCGACATATATAGCCTACAATGCATCAATGCTTAATAGTGTTGACATCAATGACAACCACATATCAGCAACACAACCACAACATCCAACACATTACTTTAATGAGCGGAAAAATGTATGCACCTAAAATTGGTCAAGACAATCAATTAATTAAAGACCAATTATTTAATTAATAAATCATTTATTTCATCTACTTATAAATAAATGCTAAATTTATTTATATAGTACAAAATTTTCTAATTCTACCATCTTAATTTGCATTCCTCTATTTTAATTAAATAAACAAATTCACATAGTTTGTTTTATTTAATTAATAATCTTTTTCATTAAATTTATATCCCAAATTTAAATCTAAGCACATGTCTACAACTTTTCCTCTTGCCACCTCATCAAGTGTCACATGTATTTAAATATGTATAATATTTAAATTCCTAATTTGAATTCAGGCACATGTTAGACACTTGGAAATTTCACACATTTTATTCTCCCACACACTTGGCCTTGGTGGAAAAACAAAGATAGATAACTGAGAGGGGGGGTGAATCAGTTGTCACAAAATATCTAAACTTTTCAAACTTTACTTAATCTTAGATCTAATGAATTAAAAATAAATCACAGACAATCAGCACATTAGAAACATAGAGAACACCAAGATTTTTTACTTGGAAACCCTGTTAGGGGAAAAACCATGATGAATGTCAATCCACAAGAATATACTCTGTTAAAAGTATAATGAAGAATAATGGGAATGCACATGCATTCAGGCACACTTCCTAGAGCTCACTGATCAAATACAAGAGGACTCACTACCCAAAGTAGACACAAAGTCTTACAGAAATTTGGATTAGATCCATAGAGTATGAACTGAGGAAATAGCTTCTACAAAAGCCTAATTACAGTTTCCGTTAAGCACATAAACACTCCTACACACTTCACTCAAACTTCTTCACACTCTGCTTTGCAATCGAATGATTAGATCACTATTCACACACTTTCTCTTCCTCTAATCACACACACACTTAACTTCGCACAAAAAATCGCTCTTATATATCTACAACATGGATTTACATCAACAACTTCGTCGGCCAAAATATAGAACACATACACAATGTCAGCCTAAATTTATAAGTAAATTTTCAATGCGAATCAAACACCGTCAACCACAATATAATGAATACTTAAAACAACATCCTGGAGTGCACCAAATATTCAAATTTTAATCTCCAAGGATCCACAACACGTTACATCCACCATGTCAGCCAAGAACATAAAAACCTGAACACACAAGAGAAAAATCACCGACCAGGAGCACACCGATAAAAGAAAATGTGCAACAAAGATAGAGAATGATCTAGAAACATCCACAAGCACCAATAATTATCAGAGATGCATATGTAGCATCTGAAATTACTAGAATCACATCAACTTCAATTAGGAACACTAACTGAAGCCACAAAAAAATGGCCAGAACACAACGGTTCATAACACGATTAAATCTTCATGTGAACCTCTAAAACTTTCAGTGGATAAAATAGATAACACTCAATAATAAACCCTTTAGTCCATAACAATTGATCATCAATGTATTGAGCAAGACACCTTCATGGCCTTCACTATTCCACTGTCAACCTACAACTCTTTTTTTAACAATTTTCTCAATATCCTCGACATAGACAACCTGCAATACATCAATTCTTAATAGTGTTGACATAAATGAAAACCACATATCAGCAACACAACCACAACATCCAACACATTACTTCAAAGAGGGGAAAAATGTATACACCTAAAATCGGTCAAGAAAATCAATTAATTAAATACCAGTTGTTTAATTAATAAATCTTTTATTTCATCTACTTATAAATAAATGCTAAATTTATTTATATAGTTCACACTTTTCTAATTCTACCATCTTAATTCACATTCCTCTATTTTAATTAAATAAAAAAATTCATATAGTTTGTTTTACTAAATTAATAATCTTTTTCATTAAATTTAAATTTAAGCACATGTCTACAACTTTTCCTCTTGCCACCTCATCAAGTGTCACATGTATTTAAATATGTCTAATATTTAAATTCTTAATTTGAATTTAGGCACATGTTGGACACTTGACAATTTCATACATTTTATTCTCCCACACACTTGGCCTTTTCACACATTTTATTCTCCCATACATTTGGCATGTTTCCCTTGGTCAAGGGAACATCCTCCAAGATTCTTCCATCTCCATCGTTCATCTCTCATGTTTGAATCTTGACCATTGATTGCTGCCACATCACAAGATGCCTTGAAAATCCTATAAATACAACCCCTTGCTATAACATTTTACATCACATCTTTTAGCAAGCTTATTATGCAGGAATAGCATTAGAGCATTCATAGTTGGAGCATTTAACATTATTTTGCATTTAGTATTTAGATTTTCTTTATCATCCTAATTTAGAATCATGTCTTAATTTACATTTGCATTTCCATTATCAATATTAGATTTCATATAGCATTTAATATCATTATCATTGTACAATCTACATTTTATCACAACATCATTAATATCATAGCATCATGGTTTTTATCACATAGTTTCATATAGGAACTTAGATTTATTGCATTTTGAATAGCATCTCATTTCTCAAGTTGCAATTCTAACAATCATAGTGCACAAACAAAATATGGGAGACAAATGATTTAATGAATCCTTGATAATAAAGAACAATGGAATGTTTCTAGAGATTTAGTTTATTTGCAAATAGATTAGTTTATGATTCAAATATTTAATATAATATGTCTCATTGATGTTTGTGTTGATTTATTAACTCTAACACATTTCACACACACATAAAATGACGCCCACCGTGGGGCCAACCCCATTTTTAACATTTTTTTGGAAAATTTCTTGTGAACAGGTTGGACGTGATGTTTTAGCGCAACCATGAGTTCTTTCAGCGCATACAACAAATTTTTCGGCTTATTTGAGTTTTGTTAAAGTGTATACGACAAATCTTTCAGTGCATTCAACTTCTGTTATTGTGCATACAACATTTCTTTTGGTGCAATAAGCAACTGTTTTAGCACATTCAAGGAGTCTTCCAGTGCTTTCAATCAATAATTTAGTGCATCCATTAGTTATTTTAGCGCATTCATTAGTTCTTGTAGCACATACATGAGTTATTTTAGTGCATAGAGTAGTTGTTTTAGTGCATTAGAATGATCTTTAAGCGCAGTGGATGACAGTTTTAGTGCATTTATTTAAATTTGCAAAATCTTAAAATCATGAGAACTAATTGTTGTTTTCTACTTACAGGTGGGTGATATGTCGGTCAAAGACAAACTTATGCAACTACTAATGATTTATGCAGGCGTTGGAGTTATTTGAATGCTTTCTTTTGATTAAGATAGGAATCTAGCTTAATTAAAAGGTTAAATAACACCATGTTTTCTATGCTTGATGAATGGTAGGTATATGCTCTCCCCTTAACTGGGTGACCAAAAATCCAAACCCTTTCATTTTTATTTTGTTTTATCCATAGAGGGCCTACCTTGTGGGAAAATGTACTCACCCAAGGGACTAACCCAACCAGTAACACACTAAAGCCAGGCAACTTCCAACTGCAATTTAAATGTGGGTACTTGAGGAAAGTTCAAGTATCACAAGGATTGTTCTTACAAGAAGGGAAACAATGGTCTCTTGCTGAATGGATGATCCCCCATAAACATAATGCCTATACTAGAACCCTTTGTTATAGCAAGCAAAAATCCTTATTCTATTTACTGGCACATAAGGTCTAACCTTTGAAGTCATCCCACATTTTTACGGCTTTTAGTAGAGATGAGAAGTATGTAATGGGAGATTCAAGGGTACTAAAGCATGGCTGCCCCAAGAAGTGAGTGTCATGGAGGGGAGATAGTGGGATCAAACTTCTAATCATCCACTAAAAGTAGGTGCAGCTATAGTAAAATCCAAGTGGGAATCTACTAAATATTGTCCTACACAACATTAGGATTATACATGTTTGATGTGTTTTACCAATGTGTTTTTGAACAAATTTCAAAAAAAAATTGACACTAGAAGTGAAAACCTTGATTCAAAAAACATCCTTTGAAACAACCAATTCTCTAACTGGAAATTTGAAAAAATCAAACAAAACTTGCAAGAAACTGTGACATTTTCCCAATTCAGTGCATCCACTACTTGTTCTGGCGCATTTACACCATTCTCTGGCGCATCCATATGCTATTATAACACATCCACTATATCTGCCAATGCATCCATTGCATTATGTAGCGTATTCACCCATTACTGCAACACATCCACCCAATACTTTAGTGCATTCAAGCTATTTTGTAGTGCATCTAACCAATCCTACAACACATTCAAGCTATTTTGTAGCACATCCAACCAATCTTGTGGTGCATTCAATCCTTTATGTGGTGCATTTAATCCATTCTATAGCACATCCAAGTTGTCTTCTAGTGCATCTGTGCAATCTTTTAGCACATCTAGGCCCTATTTTAGCACATCAAGTTAACATCAAACTAGAGAGTTAAATTCACCATTTGTTTGTCTGTTTGAACCAAAAAATCAAAACATCATGGTTGAGGCTGAAGAATGTCCCTTTTACAAATTCCACCAAATTGAAATAGATGAGGATCAATTGAATACTTTAGCTCATCAAATGAAAAACCTTCAACAACAAATTTGGGATATGAAAAGGGAAACAACCACAGAAAAATATTTGTTGTCAAACATCTATTCTTATCCATATGATAGAAATATAGACTTGAAACCTTCTCCACCAAGAACTACATCATCCGAGTTCAATTTCTTTGAATTCTTGAAAAATTTAAATGAGAAAACCAAATCAAATTCTTCAAACACAAATGATATTGAACAATCTTACCATGTCATGCATCTATCTTCATCTCCCATAAGCCAAAATAAATCTCAAGATTCTTTCACCCAAGTTAATGATTCCATCCAACCACCTTCTTCTATCATATCTTCTACATCTAATGATTCATGTCAATATCTTAGTCCAAACCATGCTAGCATAGACTCCTTTACACATCAAGATCAAAGCATTCTTTCCACTCCATCCGATGATATGAAAATTCCACAAGTTCTTCCAATCTTTGACCAAGACCCCATCTCTCAAGAATTCTACGATGATCCCCTCCTTTCACTTTTTATCCACAATGATTCTTTTCCATCTCAAGAGAAAAGTGTCCTTCCAAGTTCTTCTTCCACCCCATCTAATGAATCAATATCATCTAATGATTCCATTGAATCCCAGGAGCATGATAGTTCTTCCATCCTATCTAATGATGTCCTACCATCTGATGACCAAGATTTTCTTTCCATAAAATCTCATGATTCCTTTCCTCATCAAGATCAAGATATACCTTTCCTACCACTTCATGATGATTCCACACCTAATAAAGAGCAAGTTACTCCATCTTCTACACCTTGTGATTCTTTTCCAAGTCAAGATCAAAACACTCCATCACCCCCATGTCAAGATCCTTTCAAACCTATACAAGCTATCCATGAACCACACACCTACAAATTGGGATCCTCCACCTTTATCTGATCTAGTTTACTTCCAACACCTATCCTTTCATCCATATCATATCCTCCCCAAAATGGACTCGCATCTTGTTTCACAAACAACTCATATCCAATTGGTAAACAAATGTGTCAAAGTATGAACTATAAAGGCAAAGGATTATGCCTTCATGAACAAGGTATCCTAGAACCCCTTTCTATCCAACAAAATCCATATTATCACATCCTTGGTTATATACCTAAGTGTCCTAGTCCATCAAACCTTCCATCTATCCTAGGTCCTCATCCTAGTTCATCAAACCTTTCATCTATCTTAGGTCCTCATCCTAGTCCATCAAACCTTCCCTCTATCCTAGGTCCATATCCTATTCCTCAAGAACAACAAAGGCACACATCCTTGATGCCCTTTCAAAATTCTACCTACACTCACTCATCCATAATACCTCCAAAACCATTCATCTCAATCCACCCCTCCCATTGCTCTTGCAAGCAATTTGGGTGCCAAATTTCAAAAGCTTCCATATAAAAATCCACATGTATCAAAGGATCAACATGTCTCCTTGAAGAGGCATGCAAAAATAAAAGAAAATTTGATCCAAAATCAAAGGAAAAATAAAAAATACCACAAAGGCCCATCAAAGAAAAAAGGAAATTTTCAAGGACCACAAAGGTCCATAAATCAAAAGAAATTCAAAAGGCCACAAAGGCCATCAAAGAAAAAAGAAAAATTCAAGGCCACAAAGGCCCATAAAGGAAAAAGAAAAATCTCAAAGGCCACAAAGGCACACAAAGCAAAAATCAAAGTCAAAAGTCATGTGGATCCCAAAAAGTATCATAGAAGAAATAAAATCTAAATTGGCATCCTAATGTGCTAATCCAAAAGCTTCCTCCATTTTTCCATCTAAAAACCCATCACCTTCCAAATCCATTTTTCCTCCATCACTCCACCATCCTTCAAGGTGTGTGCCAATGTTGACCTTGCAATCCTTCCCATCTATCCATAAACAAGTTTTCCCACCTCCTATCCATTACCCAACATTCATCCTCCATTAATCTCCTTTAATCCAAACCTTTGGATAAGTCCTTAGTTCTTCCTTCATACCTTTAATAGGCCAACATTTATGAGTCTAATTCCCATTTACCATGGTTTATTAAAGGGATATTTGGTCTTGAAACTTGATGATTAAGTCCTTCCTCCATCTCCCTATCATCCATATCCTATTTTCCATATTTCTCTTGCACTCTACACTTGGGGGGAAAGTTTCCTCCATCTTATCATTCCTTACATTTCCACCTTTGATCTTGAAAAAGTTAAGGATCTCCTTGAACATCATATATCTTATCCTATTCAATTTATCGATATCTTTCGTATCATATCTTTCACTTATCCATATTCCATCATTCTTTCTAATACATCCTTTCTTCCCTTCCTTGGTCTTGATGAGGAATAGGGGAAAAATACTTGGTCCTTGTGTCTGTATCCTATCTAGTTGATCCTGAATCATCCCATTCATTATCTTTATCCTAGCTTTCTTCTATTCCATATCTCCTATCTTATCAAAATCCATGTCATCATGTCCCTTTGCAACCTTGAATCTTACCATGTAAATCATATTTGAGCCGAGCTATAAAACATTATCCAATCCTCATATCTTTTGTCAATCAATCATCAACAATCATCAATCTTATTGTACTTAGAGGAAATCAATGATCCTAAGTACTTATCATCATCATGCCTTATGGATTCAATCATTCCTGGCATCCTAATCAATCAACCATTATCATCTTTTGACAAGAGATATGTTGCTTGTGTGACATGTTTTGCAGTGAATATTTCATTTTGTTCTATCATTTATCCATGGTTGCATTACCTCTTTTGTGGGTCATCGTGTTCGTTCAACTGGTCATATCATATCATTCCATCTTAAATATCCTGAGAAAATCCAAAAAAATAAAAAGATTAAAAATCCAAAAAAGATTCAAAAAATCCAAAAAAATCCAAAAAAGAGAAATACAAAAAAAAATTCATAAAATCAAAAAAGTGCAATAAAAGCAAGTAGTGAAAACTTGGAAACAAGTGTTATTTTGATAGGTTAGCTTTTCCATCTATTTGAGCATGTCGACCATTCCCTTTTGTCATCATTCTGCCTATCATCGGAAAGCCTCATGTACATATCCTCACATCACGATCGTGTCTCACCCTAGACTGGGGGAAAAATCCTGAACTCACTGGGGGCAATAAACTTTGAGCCTAAACCAACAGACAAACAATAGTAAGACAACACAACAACCACAATGATCATAGTGCAACCCAACATTTGAACATCAAGCTCAATCATGAACACATCAACCATTCATATCAAGCATCAAACAACTAAATGGATCAAATCAAAGCAAACTTTAAATGGATGATGTTCTTCTAAATCATGGATTTATCATATTGGAATGTTTGTTCAATTGTTGTACTTTGATTTTTTCATCATATCTCTGGAGCACCTCATTGATTTATTGAACTAGAGGGGCTAGGAAAGAGTATGATTTTTCTTTGTCTAATGTCTATGAGTTGATCATTACTACTATGCAAATTGTCGCAGGACATGCTCTACAAAGTATCATTGATGACATTCTAAATTTGCATAGGAACATGATTAACTCTTGTCTATTTACGCGGGTAATACTCAGGTCATCTCGATTTAATTATACTTAGATGCTTGTGTTAACTTGCAATATCAAAAATTATGGAAGTAGTACTCAGGTCATCATGGTCTACATTATGTCATCGATGATTGTACTCACTTTCAACATTTTAAAGGCTTAATGATGATAAAAAGCATGACAAATCAGCTATTACAATGCCAACATTTGCATATTAGATCTACATGGTTAAGTAAGATTGCATCCATGTTATTCTAAATCTGTATCTATGGGATTTCCAAGGCTGAAACAATTTCGCAATGATGTTATCTC
This sequence comes from Sequoia sempervirens, assembly GCA_007258455.2. Lineage (NCBI taxonomy): Eukaryota > Viridiplantae > Streptophyta > Pinopsida > Cupressales > Cupressaceae > Sequoia > Sequoia sempervirens. Next base: position 111,404 of record VDFB02376454.1, on the reverse strand, counting down.
TCACATTAATGGATTGAGTACATTTGACATTAACAAAAACACATCATTTTCATATAGTTGCATCATCATTTGCATACATCAGAAATCATTCTCATATCATATGTACATGATCACATCATTCATCCATCCACGCATCACATCATAATATCCACATCAGAAAATACAAAAAGAAGTTCATTGCATCTCACTTGCATAATCAAAATCATCTCATCAATTATTAATGGATTAAGAAATTGGTCCATTAAGAAGATTGAAAGACATATCCAACAGAGAAAGATGTCCAACAAGAAAAACATCTCTATTTTAATAGGGGCATAATTGAACTTGACGCATCACTAAAATAATTTATTCCTTTAATAAAATGGATCTTGGATTCAATTAAGAATATTGAAAGACATATCCAACAGAGTAAGATTTCTAAGAAGAAAAAATTGTTGAAAAACATGACTAAGAACAAGGATATGCCATTGTTATGAACATCTAAAATGAGTAGTGAAGATGAATTTGTTATTACTCAAATACAAGACTGACAAAGGACTAGCTAGATCAGCATAATCATCACATGAATGTACATAAACATCTCACATCATTTGCATAATCAAATCCATATCACATAGCATAAAACATCATCCATGAAGCATGTAGAATCATCAATCATACATTATCCTATCATCATTGCATATATCATATCATCATTGCATAATCATCATAATCATCATGATCATCATCATAATCCATCATATAGACATATAGATCAATAGTCTGCTACATATCATATAAATATCAAAATAATAATGTCAAATGTACAATGATATCCCACAATGAGGAGAGATACATCAATATAAAAAATGGCAATATATCATAGTGTCTCAAACTGAATCGATGTATACATCAGGTCTCAGTACATCATCAAGTCTCAGTACATTAATCAATCCTATACTAGGGCATATCAATCAATTAGAGAAGTCAAACCACATCGCCCAATCAAATCTAAATCTGCTTGCACTAAATGCGGAAATCCTCCTTCGATCATAACATATTGCAAATCAGCAATCTTATCAATCAATCAATCTATCAATCTAATCAGCTCTAATGCAATTTCGATCAAATCTCATGAGCATTTATTATTGATCCTTGCCTATCATGAGGAAAATCATCATCATAATCAATCTATCATTTATCCTCACCTATCATGAGGAAAATCATCATTATCCTTTCATTTATCCTCACATATCATGAGGACAATCATCAACATCCTATCATTGACCCTCACCTATCATGAGGTCAATCATCATTATCACATCATTGATCATCACCTATCATGAGGACAATCATCAATCTATCATTGATCCTCACCTATCATGAGGACAATCATTAACATCTTATCATTGACCCTCACCTATCATGAGGACTATCATTATCATCCTATCATTGATCCTTGTAGACACTAAAAATTGTCTCAAGCTTGCGACTCTTAGATTTTTCATCATTTCCCCTTTCATTCTTGATAATTAAATAATTTTAATTATTTAATTAATTCATTTTTTATCTTTATTCCTCCCTAATTAATTAAATAAATTTTAATTATTTAATTTGGTCCACTCTCTTTTGAATTTTGAATTAAATCATTATTTAATTCAAAATGATTCCTTTTGTCACATTCCTCTATAATTAAATAATTATTTTAATTATTTAATTATTCATTGACCACCTAAATTAAATATTTTTTATTATTTAATTTCTCCTATCACCTCTTTATCCATGTCAATCTTATCTTCCACATCAAATATTATCTCTTGACATCTCATTTAATCATAGCCCTTGATCAAATTATCTCATAATTCAATCTCAACCCTTCATCTTTATCATTTGCCCTAATTTTGACCTAACCCTAATCCATACTACAACATTCAATCTTGGCCATTGATTAAGACATTTTATTGACATCCAATCTCAACCATCAACCCAAATCAGGAATTGTCTATAAATAAACTCTCATAAGCCATTTAGGGGGGTTGATTCTTCAAGTATCCTTATGTTGTCAAAATAATTCTTGAGTCATTCATCCATTTCTATATATCATCCACACATATTATGAAAGTACATGATGCTAGTGTGAGACAACAATCTTCAATATTTTGCTAGTCACTTGTCATAGGCTTATTATTGCACACTCAAATCTGAGGGAAATTGTCATATTCAAGAAAAATAGAGAAGTGCAATGGAGGTGAATCAATGGTAGAATGAAGATTTGGTAATATTGTTTATGCTTTATGTCATTATGCTCATTTGTGCTTCATTGTTTATTAGGGTTTGATTTATATGCTTCATTGCATTAACCTTAATATTTTTAGCCCTATCTACAATCCTCACCTATCATGAAGTCAATCATCAACTATCACATCAACATCATCAAATCAATTAGCTAAAAGAAATCATCAAACATCAAACACAAGGAGGCAACATAAGGAATCAATTAATCAATTAATCAATCTGGCAGGCTCAATCTTCTTTTTTGGGAGATAAATCGTTTATGCATCATAAAAATTTGCAAATCATCAGAAAATCATCAAAATTTCAAAAAATCCAAAAAATCTCAAAAATCCAAAAATTCATCGATTTATCTCCCAAGGGGGCATATATCCATCATCACTTGAAAATCAACATCCAGGGCATAAAAATAAATAAATTCTCGGCATCAGCAATAATTTTTTCTTCGAAGCAACGTGTAAACACATTACTTCAAAGAGGGGCAAAATGTATACACCGAAAATCGGTCAAGACAATCAATTAATTAAATACCAATTATTTAATTAATAAATCTTTTATTTCATCTACTTATAAATAAATTCTAAATTTATTTATATAGTTCACACTTTTCTAATTCTACCATCTTAATTCACATTCCTCTATTTTGATTAAATAAAAAAATTCACATAGTTTGTTTTATTTAATTAATAATCTTTTTCATTAAATTTAAATTTAAGCACATGTCTACAACTTTTTCTCTTGCCTCCTCATCAAGTGTCACATGTATTTAAATATGCCTAATATTTAAATTCCTAATTTGAATTTAGGCACATGTTGGACACTTCGCAATTTCACACATTTTATTCTCCCACACACTTGGCCTTTTCACACATTTGATTCTCTGACACACTTGGCCTTTTCACACATTTTATTCTCCCATACATTTGGCATGTTTCCCTTGGTCAAGGGAACATCCTCCAATATTCTTCCATCTCCATTGTTCATCTCTCATGTTTGAATCTTGACCATTGATTGTTGCCACATCACAAGATGCCTTGAAAATCCTATAAATACAACCCCTTGCTATAACATTTTACATCACATCTTTTAGCAAACTTATTATGCAGGAAGAGCATTGGATCATTTGGAACATTCATAGTTGGAGCATTTAACATTATTTTGCATTTAGTATTTAGATTTTCTTTATCATCCTAATTTAGAATCATCTCTTAATTTACATTTACATTTCCATTATCAATCTTAGATTTCATATAGCATTTAATATCATTATCATTGTATAATCTACATTTTATCATGGCATCATTAATATCATAGCACCATGGATTTTATCACATAGTTTCATAGAGGAACTTAGATTTCTTGCATTTTGAATAGCGTCTCGTTTCTCAAGTTGTCATTCTAACAATCATAGTGTACAAAAAAAATCTAAGAGCCAAATGATTTAATGAATCCTTGAGAATAGAGAACAATGGAACATTTTTAGAGATTTGGTTTATTTGCAAATAGATTAGTTTATGATTCAAATCTTTAATATAATAGATCCCATTGATGTTTGTGTTGATTTATTAACTCTCCCACATTTCACACACACAACTGTCAATTTTGATTATCTCAAAATAAATACCACGCCCTAATGTAACTATGTTTTATGATGGTAATCTAAGAACCTTACAAATAAGGAAATATTAAGATGGAATATCCAACCTAAGGCCATAAATTTAAAGAGTAATTGGGTTACTCATTTAATTTTTTTTTAACTGGTAATCCAATCGTTTTAAGTCTAGGTCACATCTTAAGAAGTTGAACCTTTATATTTGATATAGTAAGCCCGAGGGAACTTTCCTTGGAGATAATTCTATTAAAGGTGAATTGTTTACAATATGTCAAACTAATAAGATTAATGTTCATTTGAGAGTACGTGAAATACGTTCATCATACTCATATAATCTACCCTCTCCTCACCTTTTGGGTGACATGCATGTAGTGATGTTGCATGTGGAATTTCACCAAGTGCATTTATTAGCCATTGTTGAATGAATAAGACAACTGAGAGGGGGCTGAACCAATTGTACATTAAAACATCAAACCCTCATGAACATTCTGATCTACATTAATCCTTAAACCCTTAACAACCATTAAACCCTTATCATGCATTAGCAGAACATAAACATGAGAAACAGTAATGCAAACACATCCAAACACATGAGAATGCCAAATTTAGATGGAAAACCCAAGGAGGGAAAACCACAGTGAGGATGCTATCACAATATAAAGTAATTACAACATTGAATACAATAGGCTCATTGTTAGAGGGCTCACTACCTAAAAGAAAGAAGGGCTCACTGCCAAAATAGAAAGAAGAAATAAGATTTCTACAATGAGAAATCCATCTCAGAGCAATAGAATAATTCCACCACTGCTTCCCCAGAACATTCACTCTCTTTGTAGAATGTAGACACCTTCTGCTCACTGCTTCTAGTAATCTTAGTCATTAAAGCTCACATTGCACTTCACAATTTCACACTTCACATCATGATTCACATCACACACTTTACTTCATGTTCCTTCATCAACTCAACACATATATATATACCATCCTCAACCTAGAAAACAATCTCAAAGGTCGGCTCAAATTAGGTCGACACCAAGACATTCCCACAGTGGAGAGGAATGAAGGAAGACCATATCACACCTTACCTCAGACCTAAATCCATAGATACATGCCATGCCACACTTCCATAAACACCAAAGAATATACGCAATTAGTGTAAACACTCAAGGTTAGTTGAAACTATGTTAGCACCATTGAACAACTAAGTACACACTTCCTCAAATCCAAAAATGACTCATGAACCACATACAACACTTAAACACAATCTGGAATATTCCATCCACACCCTAAAATCCAAAAAATATTTTTTTAAATCATACAATTGAAGACACGCTCATTATGTACTCCCAGTTAACCTTCTACACACTATAACTATTGAACACATAAGACAAATAAGAAGGGGGTGAATCAATTCTACCTTAAAACTTCAAATCCCTCATATACATTCATATCCACATTCTTTCATTAAACCCTTAAATCTATTATGATGAGTTAGGATGAAATGAAAATAATAGAAACTGAAGCAACTTAACACCATACACAAGAGAACACTAGATTTGTGTGAAAAAACTAAGGAAAAACCATGGTGAGGATTAGCTCAAAATATAAGTAATATCAACACTAAATACAATAGGGATCACTATCAGAGATCTCACTTCCTAAAGAAACAAAGAAAGGCTCACTACTAGAATAGAAAAGAAGATAGAGAAGGAATGTTACACAGAGAAAATCATCTCAATGCAATAGAGAATCCAGCATAATGTCGCCATCACATTCGTAGCCTGATTGAAGAATTGTAGACACCTTCTGTTCACTACATCTAGTAATCCAGCATATGAAATCTCACACTGCACTTCTCAATTTCACACTCCAACACTTTGTACTTCACATCATTCTCATATCTTTGTCTACCGCATCATTCCTTAACAACTCAACTCTTATTTGTACCATTCTCAACCTTGAAACCCTTCTCCAAGTTTTTCTATGCACATCAACCATGCAAATTCAAATTAGGTCAGAACCAAAACACTTATGTGGTAGATTGAAGTGAAAGAAGACCACATCATTCCTTATTTGGGACCAAAATCTATAGCACCATTCAACCACACACTTCTATAAACAATAATTATCCATCATAATTAGTGTAAACACCAGGTCGGTCGTTACCCATGTAAACACCATTAAAATTTTAAGTACACACTTCCTTAAATCCAAGGATAAATTGTGAACCACACACCATGCTTGAACATGATCTTGAATATTCCACAAGGACCCTAAAATCTAATAAACTCCTTCACAACAACTTCCACCTAAAGAATATGCACACCCAACACACTCAAATGATTTTTCCATATACTATTACTTGAGAAATTGACTTCCGAAGCACCAAACCTTGAACCACCTCAACTAAAGAAAGATATTGACACTATCAACACTCCATATCTACAAGACCTGAAACCTAACTACAGAGAAATGCAAAGCACAAACATTTCTCCAAAAAACCTCTATAATACATAGTTCACACACTAGTGAACGCAAATTCCTCTGTACAATGATCCAGCATACCAAATCCTAGATATTGATTGCACTTGTATAGTCATAGAAGATATAAATTGGTTCATCATATACCACACTAATATCCTTCATTGTTTGCCTCATCCATAGCACCTTTTTGCAACACAATGTTGCAATGTACTCGGCCTTTGTAGTAGATAAAGATGCTAATTCTTGTTTCTTTCTTAGCCATGATACCAATCTACATCCAAGAAAGAATGCACCACCACTTGTACTTTTCATGTCATCAACATAACCAACCCAATCTACATCTGTGTAAGCACTAAAAGTGAAATTAATATCCTTTGGATACCATAAGCCATGATCTGGAGTGCCCTTTAAGTATCTAAATATCATCTTCACTATTGAAACATATGACTCTCTAGGGTCTTCTTGAAATCTAGCCACAAGATAAACTACATGCATGATATTTGGTCTACTAGCAATTAGATATATAAGTCCACAATACATTAATCTATCCTTTCTCTAATCATCCTTAGTAGATTCATCATTTTTTTTCAATTTTCAACCACTAACCGTAGGAGTATATATTGGTTTAGAGTCTTCCATTCCAAAATTCTTCAACATTTCTTTGGAATACTTTGATTGTGAAATGAATATACATTTGTCTATTTGATTGATTTGTAACACAATGAAGAAATTCATCTCCCCAAACATAGACATTTTAAACTCTTTGTATTTCTTTTGCAAACTTCTTGCACATAGCTTCATTACCGCCAAAAATTATCTCATCAACATATACACCCACAATCAACATTGGATCTTTATCAACTTTAACGTAAATATTACTATATATGGTACCTTTATTGAATCCTTATTGTATCAAATACTTATCCAACCTTGCATACCAAGCTTTGGGAGCTTGCTTCAACCCATATAATTCCTTCTTCAATCTGTAAACCATGTCTAGTTTTTCTAATAACTGAAATCCTTCCAATTATTGCATGTATACTCCTTCTTCCAATTCTCCATTTAAGAAAGAAAACTTCACATCCATTTGATAAACATTAAAGTCCTTATGTGCTAAAAAAGATAAAAACATCTTGATAGCTTCCATTCTTGCCACCAAAACAAATGTCTCCTCAAAATCTATTCCTTCAACTTGTGATTAGCCCTTGCACATAATTTGTTCCTTGTTTCTTACCACTTCTCCATTCTCATTCAATTTATTTTTGAATACCCACATAGTTCCAATTATTTTTTTGTTTATAGGTCTAGGGACAAGTTCCCAAGTTTGATTCTTTTCGATATACAGTAGTTCGTCATCCATAGCCTTTATCCAATGTTCATCTTTGCATGCATCAATTACTATTTTAGGTTCAACTTCAGAAAGTAAGCCTAAATTTACCTCTTCTTCAATAGTTTTCCTTCTTGTCAATATACCTTTGCTTTTGTCTCCAATGATCTGTTCTTTAGAATGATTCCTTTGTACATACTAAGGGGTTCTAGTGGTATTTTTCAGAGCTTCTTCATCTTTAATATGCACATCCTTTTCCTTAGTTTTTTTTTCTCTGCAAATAGGCTCATTTGATTCATATCCATCTATCACTACTAATTTCTAAAAATCTTCATCAACCTTGACACTTGCACTCTCAAAATCCTTCTTAGTCTTTTGTTGTAGCACTGGTAGGCTTTGATTTTAATAGAATATCCAAGGAAGATTCCTTCATCAAACCTTGCATCAAACTTTTCCAAGTTTTCTTCATCTCTTCTGATAAAGCATTTGCTTCCAAACACTCTAAAGTATTTGATAGTAGGGATCCTTCTATACCACAACTCATAGGGAGTCTTATTGTTGTTTACTTTTGCTTGAACTCTATTGAGTGTATAAACATCAATATGAATTGCTTCTCTAGTAGACTTCTGATAGGTTAGCTTTTTTCATCATTGTCCTTGTAGCTTCTTGAACAAACCTGATTTTCCTTTCAACCACTCTATTTTGCTAAAGAGTATTAGGGGAAAACAAGTTCCTTTTTATGTTATGATTCTCACAAAACATGTTAAATTCATTAGAGGTGAACTCTCCACCTCTATCAATCCTTAAATTTTTTATTTTCATATCCATTTCATTCTCAACCATAACTTTAAATGCTTTGAACCTATCCAGGGCTTCAGATTTTTCTTTAATAAAAGTAACCCATGTCACTCTATAATGATCATCAATCAAAAGCATGAAATACCTATCACTTTGAAGACTTCTCACGCTTGTAAGACCAGAAATATTTGTATGTACCAGCTCCAACAATTTGGTAGTAGATTGTTATTTTCTTTTGAAACTTCTTATTTGTTTTCCAATCTAACAATCATTGTAGACATCATTAATGGGATTTGTAATCTTCGGCAGGTCTCTCACTGCTTGAACCTAGTTGATTATTACTAGATTATCAAAATTAATGTGACACATCCTCTTGTGCCATAGCCAACTTTCATTAATCTAAGTCATGAAACAATGACCATCAACACCCTTGAGCTGATAAACATTTCCATCTATTCTTCTTCCAGTAGCAATCACAGTTCTAGACCCTTTTTTGATCTCACATCCATCATCCTGAAAAATAAGATTGTATCCTTTGCTACACATTTTTTCAATGTGCTCAAGATATTATTCCTTATACCCTTAAAATAATAAACATCATCAGTATTATGCTTTCCATCAAAATTGATTGAACCTATTCCACATAACTTAGCCCCTGAGTCATCACCAAATCTAATAAGTCCTCCATCATATTTTTCAAGTTTTAAAAACTTATTCTTGTCTTTGGTCATATGGTTAGAGCAACCTTTGTCAATAATCCAATAGTTCTTATCTCGTCTAGCATGAAAGGAAGACACCAAGGTACCTTTAGTCTTTTCCCTTGTCTCTAGAGAGCTTTCCTTCACACATCTCTTAGAGTTAGTAGAAATAGATTCATCTTTTAAAGCCATGGAAAATCATTCATCATCATCATCTCCATAATTAGATTCATCATAAAAAATACTTGCATCTTCTCTAACATAATAGCTTTTCTTAATCATTTTACCTTTTTTCTTCTTGTTTTTATCATTCACAACTCTATTTGGACATCTTGAAGCACAGTGAACTATCTTTCCACAACTAAAAAATTTGAAAGGAAACTTACCTTTGTACTTACCAGTACCCCTTTCATCCTTCTCATAAAGTTAGCTTCCACATCATCAAGATCCTCCTGATCCGATTCTTCAGTCTTCTTTGATTAAAAACAATCTCAACTTTTGCACCATTATTTGTACCAAATTCTCTCATTTCAACTACAGATAGAGAACCATACAATTGATCTCTAATATATTGATCTAGATTTGAAAATTCCTCAATAGAAGAAACTTTATGACTATTAGCTTTAGGAAGGGTTATAATAATTTTCTTTACCACTTTTGATTCTATGTTTTTTCCACCAAGACCTCTAATAGAGCTGACCACTTCATCTATCCTCTGCATGTAGCTTGTAATGTTTTCATCCTAAAAAAAAATCAAGTTCTTAAATGTGATCTTCAGATTTTTCATCTTGGCTTGTTTAACCTTATCATGTCCTTCATAAATGCTTTCCAACTTTTTCCAAATTTCTTCAACAATTTCAAATTCATAACTTCCATCAGTTTAAAATTTGTAAGACTACTTAAGAGACCATACCTTGCTTTGCTATTGATTTCATAGGCCTTGATTCCAACTTCAGTTCCTAGACCATTTATAGGTATAGTATATCCATTCTGAACTAATTTCCAAACATCATATCTTAGATAACTTAGAAAACCTTCCATCCTTTTTTTCTAGAATGCATAATTTTTTCCATCGAACATAGGGATCTCCTTCTTGTCCACCATCCTAGATCTACCTCAAGCAGTTGATATTTTTTCCAAGGAATTTGGTGTTGATACCAATTGTTGAATACACAAGAAAATTGAGAGGAGGGTGAATCAGGTGTACCTTAAAACTTCAAATCCCTCATACACATTCAGATCCACATTCATTCATTAAACCCTTAAATCTATCATGATGAGTTAGCATGAATAAAAATAATAGAAACTAAAACACTTAACACCAAATTTATGTGGAAAACCCAAGAAGGCAAAAATCGTGGTGAGGATTAGCTCACAATATAAGTACTATCAACACTAGATATAATAGGACTCACTATCAAAGGGCTCACTTCCCAAAGAAAGAAAGGCTCACTGCCAGAATAGGAAATAAGAGTGAGAAGGAATGTTACACAGAGAAAATCATCTCACTGTAATAGAGAATCCACCACAATGTCGCCATCACCTTCATATCCTGATTGAAGAATTGTAGAAACCTTCGACTCATTGCATCCAATAATCTAGCACATGAAAGTTCACACTACACTTCTAAATTTTGTATTCTAACACTTTGCACTTTTCATCATTTTCATCTCTCTATCTATCTCACCATCCCTCAACAACTCAACTCTTATTTATACCATTCTCAACCTTGAAACCCTTCTCCAAGGTCATATATGGACATCAACCATGCAAATTAAAATTAGGTTAGATCCAAAACACTTTCATGGTGAATAGAAGTGAAAGCGTACCAAATCATTCCTTATTTGGAACCCAAATCTATAAAAAGATTCAACCACACACTTCTACAAACAATAATTATCCATCATAATTAGTGTAAACACTAGGTCGGTCATTACGCGTGTAAACACCATTAGAATTAAGTACACGCTTCCTTAAATCCAAGGACTACTTGTAAACAACACACCATGCTTGAACATGATATAAAATATTCCATGAACACCCTGAAATCCAACAAACTCATTTACAACAATGTCCACCTAAAGAATAATCACACCTAGTACACTCAAATAATTTTTCCATACACTATTACTTGAACTGACTTCTAAAGCACCAAAAATCAAACCACCTCAATTGAAGAAAAATACCAACACTATCAACACTCCTTCATATCTGCAAGACCTAAAACATAACTACAAAGAAATGTGGAGTAAAAATATTTCTCCTAGAAAATTCTACAATACACAGTTCACACATTGGTGAATGCAACTTCCTTTGTACAACGATGCAACATACCAAATCCTAGATATAACATCTCTCACCAACACATCCAAAATGAAAAGGAGGATCTTCAACCTAGAAGAGATGCGGATTTAAACCAGGACACATCCCTATAACAAAAAACACCACTACAACACATTGTTTCCTATTTTATCAAATTTTCTCAAGAGAACTTGGAAACCAAGCACCAGAGATGCATCTTCATTATCTTTAGCACTTCCTCAATACAATTGAACCAACTTAAACATAGTAACTCAACCACATCTCCATAGACATAATCTTATCAAAGAAACACTAGAGGTTGACACCAATAGCTTAATAATGAGGAAATAATGCAAATAATCAAAGCATATATAACATCGAATTGCAACAATATCACCCAACAATAAACATCAATGACAACATAGGCTTGTTCACATCAATGACAACACTAACTACTTTTACTTGCAACAGTAACTAATGAATCCAACCTCACAAATCACCAAAACTAAAATAACTTGGACTAAAGATAGATATGAGCAATATAAAAACACTTCTAGATTCGTAAAACCAAAAATCATAATGTGGAGAAATGCAGAGAAAAACCATTTCTCCCAAACAACACTGCATCATAGTTTACACACTAATGAACACAACTTCTTCTCTGAAATGATCCATAACCTGAAACTTTGGATATAACACCTTTGATCAACATATCTAAATCACACAAGAAGATCTTCAACCATGAACAAATGTAGAGCAAAACTCTGAACACTACTCTACCACTAGGAACACTCTTTACCACACTGTTTCCTCTTTTATTCAATTTTTTGCAACAGGAATTAGAAACCAATCACCCAAAATATCATCTCAACATCTGCAACACCTTCTCAACCACAAAAGAGGTTAAACATTCACAAAAATATGCTCATCAAAGCAACACTAGATTTCTATATTAGCGACACTACTAATGACAACATAATGCAAACAATAAAAGCAACTTCATAGGTTGACATCAATGCACCAACAAAGATCTGTTGACATCAATACTTTCAAAAGCCATCATGTTATGTTGTAGGAGCATCACTTTGGTTTGTTTTTATGCTCATGTTAAAGTTAGGAGTATTTTTTGAGTCAATGTAGGTCTTAGGGGATCCATTTGGATTAGGTGTAATGGTCTAGATGGTGTAAATAGGCCTAGAAATTCAATTTTTTTCTTTTCCTGCCAAAATACAAATTTGAATTTTCTAGGTGATTTTTGGATTGTGGAAGGTTGGGCTTTATCCCTCAACTATATTTTTTGGTTTTTGGAGTCTAATAAGGTCTTCTAAGACCATGAAAAACCATGTTGGGTCTTTGTTCATGTTTTTGTTTAGTTCTAGGTGGAAAATGTGCATATTTTGAAGTTTAATGCATTAGACATTAGGTTTTGGATGGAAAAGCAATGCAATTCAATTGGTAACTACTTGTAATGATTTTTCACATCAAAATAATTAAGAAGAAGGATCCAAGAATATATGGAAGATGTTTTTCATATTAATATCCATTTTTTCCATGATTTTGACAGTTTTTCTGCAAATAGCCTTGTATGGCTCTATACAGAGCAGCTTCAAGTCTGAAGGTGGATGAAAAGTTAGAATTTTTTTTTTTGAATCAATACAATTGGTTTTTTTTAATTTCAATTTGTTTTTATCAAGATATGGAAAAAATACCATTGACAACGATGTTAAAAAGCTAAGGTTTCCAACAAGCTCTAAAAAATTCATATCTTTTGATTAAGCTAGTGAAAATTGATGAACTTTGGTGAAAACATTCATTAGGCCATTGTTCAAGTTTCCACCAAAGATGAAGTGAAAAATTAATCATTTTTGTGATCTATGAAGTTTTGTTTGTGTTCACTAGCCTTAAGACTATCAAAACCCTAGGTTCTTTAGGTTTAGTGAAAAAATACATTGTTTTGTGTTAACCATTGCAAGGTAGGGTTTGATGATACCTTGAGGAGTGTATTGAAGTGTTTAGAAGACTAATAAGGAATAAGTGTGAGTGTTGATTCCTATTGAGGGTTTGAACCTAGAAAGTAAGGCTTGTAGGAAACTTCCATAGGTAGGTTTGAAACACCTTTAGTAGATTCAATCCAATCTTAAAACACTTGTTCTTGACAAATTGTTTATCCCTATGCATCATTATTAGTATTAGAGCTAGATTTCCAAGAAAACTAATACAAGGGTTAGAAATATCCCTCCAAGACTCAACGTTGTAGATAATAGTAACACAATTGGGAAAATCCATTGCTAGAGAAATGAGGGAGATGAGAGTCAGTTTGGATGCAAGACTCATTGTAGTGGAAGCTAACCAAAGAAGAGGAGTGGTTATAGGGGATATGAGTGACCAAGAATAAGTAGTGCATGAAGCATCCACCTCAAGAGAACCTCAAGAAGAGAGGGATGTTGATGATTTGAGGATGTAAATATTGCTAAGGGAAGTCAAGAATGAACTAACCAAGCTGAAGATAGAACTTCTAGTGTATGTAGGTAGTTTGAAAGGTGAAGAACTTCTAAATTGTATAGGGGAGTTGGACAAGTACTTTGAATTTGAGGAGGTACCTAAAGAGCAACAAGTAAAGTGAGCCAGGACCAAGCTAAAAGTTCATGCATCCCTATGGTGGGATTATGTTTAGGAAGAAAGGAGAATGAAAGGAAAATCTAAGATTACTTCTTGAGATAGGATGATTGCCAAGTTGAATGTAAAATTATTTCCTAGTGACTACACAACCCAGTTGTATAGGAAGTTAGAGAACTTGAAACAAAAGGATATGGGAGTGAAAGAGTACACATGGAGGATTATACTAACAAGGTTGCAATATATCTTAATGGGTTGAAGTATAGCTTACAAGATGAGTTAAGCCTCGTAATCCCCAAGAAACATGAAGAGTTTTATCAACTATCCTTAAAGGTTGAGGAGAAGTTGAATAGGAAGCAAGAAAAGCATAATAGAGACAAAGGTCCATATGTTGGTAGAGGACACTCACAAAGAAATCAAGGTGAGTCAAGCACCTCACAAGAATAAGCACCAAGATCAAGAGGGGGTTTTAGAGGAAGAAGGCCTAACTTTGGGGGTGGATTTGGACAAAGAGGAGGATTCAATGGTTTCATAGGAAAATGCTACAAGTGCAAAATTTTTGTAGGTCATCAAGCTTGGGAGTGTCTAAAAGAACATTCAACTACCACCTTTAGGAATGAAAAGACTCGAGTTTCTCAAGGAGGAGATGAAGAAAGTGTTAACTCCTCACCACAACCAAAAGAACTAGAGAAAGGACAATCCTTGATGATGAGAAGGACATTGATTAAGATTCCAATGGAGAAGGAGTCACCTCAAAGGAAATCATTATTTTGGACTGTTTGCAAGTTCCAAGGTAATTGTTTTCAAGTTTTTATTTATTTAGGTATTACTGATATTCTAGTTGTTGTTGATTTGGTAGAGAAACTAAAATTGAAGAGATTACCTCATCCTACACCTTATAAAGTCTCATGGTTGAATAAGGGGCAACAAGTATTAGTCAATGAATAGTACTAGGTAGAGTTTTAAATAGGAAGGTATAAATACAAGGTGTTATGTGATATCATCCCTATGGATGTATTCCATGTGTTATTTGGTACACCTTGGCAATATGACAAAAAAACAATGTATGATGGTAGGAAGAATTTCTATGTTTTCGAGAAGGATGGAGTTATCTACACCTTAGCACCTTTGAAGGAAGAATATAAAGTACAAAAGATTGGATCAAGTGTAATGAGGTGGGTGAAAAAGAGTTTCTAAAAATAATGGAAGAGGAAGAGATAGGTTTTTTAGTGATGATCAAACCTAGGACTGTAATAACAACAACAAGAATTGATGAGTTACCTTGGTGGTGCAGGAGCACCTAGTGATTTTATGCCTCCATGAGGAAATATTGTAAATTTTGAATATTCATCATGATATGCTTGTAAAAAGGTCATAATTGGACCATTACTAATGTATTTGAGTCACTTGATTAGGTTTTTAGGTGATTGTGAGTTCAAGTTATCAAATGTTGCAAACATTGCAATTATTGTCAAAAATGTAAAAATGCAAACAATGAAGGAAGTTGAAGATTCATCTTGTTAGGGAAGGTTGTTAGTCATCTAAAGATGAAGGGGCACTTATACTAACTATTGTAAACATCATATAAGATCCTTGTGAAGGTGAGCAAAGGGGGGGAGATTGTATCTTGAAACAATTTTGTGAATAAAAGTACTATGTTCTACATAAACAACATTTTTTTTCTAGTTGTGTAAAACTTGTACAACACCACCAAGCCTTGATCTTTGTTGTTTTTAGTAGATTATTGTGTATCCTTCAAACAAAGTTGATTTGAAAGGATCTTATTGAGGATAAAGTGTGTTAGGGTCTTCTTTCTATAAACTATTTTGAAACCCTAATTTAAGGGTTTTGAGAGTCTAAAGAGAGGTTTAACCAACATTCCACAAATGGAGGCTTGGTAAATCAGTGGAATGGGTTAGGTTAGGTTTTTTTTTCAATGCTAATTGTGTTTACAGATACAGGGGAAGTCGGGTTGCAAATTTTAGTTGCTACCCTCATTGATTCTCTGAGTTGTCACGAAAAATAATGGCTCCAAGTGGATATTTATCTTAGATGCACTCAAGAAGGTTGGAAATCAGTTCAAAAAGCTTCTTTAGATATTTTAAAAGGTGTTTGAAGCATTGACCAAGTGGTATGAGGTTCGAAAATCATAGATCCAATAAACCCCTATTTTACTTAGTCTAAAATTGGTTTACATAAGGGTTTGGTGGATTAGGGATTTTTTAGGGGTTTCTATTGCCAAAATTGGTTGTTTCCATTCATTTGTAACCTACATAGTGCATTGGGGTTAGATTTAATGTGTTGGGTGAAGATTTCCATGATGATTCTTTGTTAAAATGGCATATTTGGTGCTTGTAGCAGTAGGACAGTCATTTTTAAGGTGGTAGTTTCTAAAACAATGCCATCTAAGTTTCTGATATGTTAAAGTATTCAAAAATATGTCCTTGAAAATGCATTTTTTCTTTGGAGGTTCAATCAGGTTCAAAAGATATACCCATTTTTTCCATTATTGAATACTACAAGCAATTGGTGTCTTGGGCATGGACAATTGAAGAATGAAGGTATCAGTGTTCTTGGGTAGTTTATTTGGTTTAATCCTACCTTTTCATGATAATTAAAGTGTACTAGAGTTTGGTAAGAGTTTGGAACCCTAATTTGGTGTTTTGGTGTATTGATGGTCTTGTGGAACCAAGTGTCAAAGAATTGAATTTTGGTGAATATTCAAGTGATCTTTTCAGAGTTAATGTTTTGGGTCTTTAGAACCCTTAAAGCCATGGATGCTCTGCATCACTTGGGAAATTCAAGACATGTGTTTAAGGGTTATGCAGATATAGTTGTTGATGAGCTTCCTAATTCTTTACCTCTAATGAGAGATATTAGTCATCATTTAGACTTTATACCAGGGGTTAGTCTACCAAAAAAAGTAGCCTATAAGATGAAACCCCAAAAAAAAAAAAATTAGAAAACAAGTGCAAGAGTTGCTTGACAATGTGTTAATCAGGGAGAGCATTATTCCTTGTGTAGTTCTAACTATTTTGGCACCTAAGAAAGGGGGTGAGTGGAGAATTTGTATTGATTCCAAGGCAATAAACAAGATAATAATCAGATATAGGTTTCCACTACTAAGAATAGAAGACTTAATGGATTGTTTGTGTGAGGAAAGTTACTTCACAAAGATAGACCTCAAAAGTGGATACCATCAAATAAGGATTAGACAAGGAGATGAGTGGAAAATAGCATTCAAAAAAAATGAGGGACTATATGAGTGACTTGTTATGCCATTTGGCCTTTCTAATGCACCTAGAACCTTCATGAGGCTCAAGAATGAGGTCCTCAAACCATACATTGGTAAGTTTGTTGTTGTTTACCTTGATCACATATTGGTTTTCAGTGCTAACAAAGAAGAGCATTTGCATCACTTGAAATTGATGTTGAGAAGGCTACAAGAGGAAAAATTATTGGTAAACCTTAAAAAGTGTGATTTCATGAAGAAAAAACTGTTGTACCTTGGTTTTTTGGTCTCAAAAGGGATGTTTAAGATGGATCCAAGTAAAGTGAATGTAATATTGGAGTGGCCTACACCTAGATTAGTTACATAGGTACGAAGTTTCTATGGTCTTGCAAGTTTTTATAGAAAACTTATCAGAAATTTCAATCATATATGTGTGCCTATCATAGAAACTATTAAAGAGGATAAGAAAGGGAAGTTTGTGTGGAATGAACAAGTTGATAAGAGTTTCAAAAAGAGAGTGACTAAGCAGCCTATCTTGGTTTTACTTGACTTTAACAAGGTCTTTCAAATAGAATGTGATGCTAGTGGACATGCAATAGGGTCAGTTTTGTGTCGCCAAAAAATGTATAGGATACATTTTTACACTCACTTGAGTCTTTCTTATGTACTTTGGCTTGATTTTTCCTAGGTTTAATGTTATAATGTGGCTAACACATTCACATTAGGTCTTGGACCCTTGTGAATCATTAAGAATTCTAGGATGTCTTGTAAACGTGTTGTGAAGTGTTGTAACCCACTTTCACACTTTTCTAGGACCCTTTCATTAAAATTTACTTAAATAACCCCTTTTTATCACTTACCAAGTCTTATTTCAAAGTGTTGTAAAGAGTTGTAACAAACTCTCACGGTTTTCTAGACTTGTCATCACTAATTCAACCCTTTCTCATGTTTAAGTGACCCCTTAATGCACTTTTCGACCCTACTTAAGTGTATTTTTGAGGATATTCCCATTAAAAAATATTTAATGCACTTTAATTTCCAACACCCAGTAAAATTTCCCTGGTGGGACCAAGTCGCCACCTAGGGTGACTTAGTCCCACTAGGCACAAAAATCAAAATAATTTTAATTTCTTAGCCGAATTTTATTCTCTTACCCTTGAGGTCGGCCTATGATGTGTTATTTTTAGGAATTAATGGAAAATCAAGTATAAATAAGGGTTTTTCCTCTCATTTTAACATCTAACAACATATTCATTCTCAAACACCTACTAAATCATTCTCAAGCATTCGAGCTTTCTAAGCATCATCAAGTCATCCACTGGAGCACTTCATTGCATATCTTTAGATTTATCCATCAAGGTTTTGGTAAGTTTATGACATTTCATGTTATTTATTTATCATCCTCTTCTTATTTCATTTCATTTCATAGGGTTTGATTTTCAAATCGGGATTTGACCAAGGCAAACCCCTATACTCTAACCCTTAACCCTTTTTCCCCTCTTTGCATGTGTGTTTCTAGGTATTTTATGTAGATTTGTCAAAGAGAAAGTTGTTAAAAAGGTGTTTTCAATCCATCAAAGTCATCAAAGTCAACAAATCCCTAATTAAAGCTTGGAGGTCTCTTTCAGCCTATTTTCTGCAGAATCAGGATCAGACACCTGTCAGAAAAGGAAGTGCAAACCGAAAGCTATAGAATCTTGTCCTAAAATTCCTAGGTATACTAAGTCACCATCTATGCTAAATTAGTCCCATTCCCAATCCTGAAAAGTGGTTTCTGTATTTTTGAGTACCCATTTGGCAGGTTCTTATTCTAGCAGATTTTCCTTGAAACTGGATTAAGTTGCCTAGCTTGGTGTAAGTGTCCCAGTCAAAATTTCTAGTCAACTCTATAGGATTCCAGATCCTCTCTGCATCATACTTTAGATTCCAAGTGCACCTCTCCAATTCTATTTAATTTTGTCATCATTTATTTGTATTCTTAGGTGTTTTTGCATACATCACTGTGTTTTCCAACACTTTGCATTTCTTACGTTTAGCATTAGTAATCATCTTTATTTTTCAATATATTGCATTTATACACCATAATTAAGCACATTACATCCCTCATTACATTAATTTTGAGTGTAGAAATTAGCATTTTGGGTCCATTTCTCTCCTTTTAGGTGAAAACCCTAGAAGAGTTAGAGAACCCTTGGACACCCAAAATTAGTTTCCACAAGTTTTAATCCAAGACAGTAAACTAGTGGCATATTTTAGGGAAAAAATGAATGATTCAAAGAGTTACTCTTCATATGACCTAGATATAAATGCCATGGTTCAATCACTTAAAAAATGGAGACACTAACTTCTGCCTAAAGAGTTTGTGGTCTATACAGACAATCATGCACTTCAATTCATAAATAGCCAAGAAAAACTCAGTCAAAGGCACATTAAGTGGGTTGAGTACTTGTAAATTTTCACTTTCATAATCAAACACAAGAAGGGGAAGAGTAACAACGTGATTGATGCTTTAAGTATAAGGGTAGTAATGGTGCAAGAAATTTAGTTAAAAATTGTTGGGATTGAAGCACTCAAGGAGATGTATGAGGATGATGAAGATTTCAAAGAAGTTTATGAGGTTTGCAAGCAACCTATGAGCACTAACAAAGATAAGTGGCTAGATTATCTTATAAAATATGGTTTTTTTCTTATGGGAGCACAACTTTGTGTTCCAAAGTGTTCTATGAGGGAAAATCTTATCAAAGAGAAGAATTGTGGGAGTATGGTAGGTCATTTTGACATGGACAAGACACTCGAATAGCTAAGAAGGAATTATTTTTGGCCAAGGATGCAATCAAATGTAATAATATTTGTGGAGAGGTGTATTGTATGTCAAAAAGTAAAAGTGAGTAGCACTAATGCAGGATTGTACCAACCTTTACCCATTCCCAATAGGCCTTGGGAATCCATCGGTATGGACTTTGTTATGGGATTACCAAAGACTCAAAGGGGTTTTGATTCAGTTTATGTAGTTGTTGAAAGGTTTTCCAAGATGACCCACTTTATCCCTAGCAAAAGTATACGTGATGCATATTTTATAGGTTTGTTCTTCAAAGAGGTTGTTAGACTTCATGGATTTCCATTAAGCATAGTTTTTATAGAGATAACAAGTTTCTAGGGCACTTTTGGATAACATTGTGGAGAAATCTTGGTAAAAATCTCAGTTTTAGCTCATCCTACCACCCTTAGACTGATGACCAAACTGAGATAGTCAATAGGATCCTAGGTAACCTACTAAGATTCCTTTCAAAGGATCATCCTAAACAATGGGATCTTGTGTTACCCCAAGTAGAGTTTTCTTATAATGAATCTGTGAATATGAGTAGTGGTAAGATTCCATTTCAAGTGGTCTATGGCATGTAGTCAAGAGGAGTATTTGAACTAAGAGACCTCAGTGGTATGGAGAAACAAAGTGCGGAGGGTGAAAAATTTGTGATTTCTATGCAAGAGATACATCAAGTGCAACAATAACTCCAAGTTAGTGTGAATAAGTACAAGCAAAGGGAAGAATTGAAGAGAAGAGAGGTTAATTTCAAGGTTGGAGATCTTGTCTTAGCACATCTTAGAAAGAAAAGGTTTCCCAAAGTTGAATATACCAAGTTAAAGATGAAGAAGATAGGTCCTTGTAGGGTTGAACATAAGAAGTTTGCAAACAATGCCTATGAGATAGAATTTCCTAATGGGGTAGGCATATCACAAATCTTTAATGTTTCTAACTTATACCCTTACAAAGGGGATACCATTACTGATGGAGCAAGTATACAAAAGATATTAGTTGCTAATTGGATAAAGGACCTACCACACACCAAACCAACATAGTTAGAGTGCATTCTTGACACCAAAGAGAGCAAGAAGACAAGGGGAAAGCAATACTTTTGGTATTTGGTTAAATGGAAGAACCTTCCATATGAGGATGCCAGATAGATGACAAAATTACACATCATCAAGCATGTGAGGATAGTTGTAAACCTTCTCTTAGGTGGAACTTGAGTTTCTTTCTTTTTATCCCTTGGGAGTGTGATGCAGGAGCATCAATTTGGCTTGTTTTTATGCTCATGATGATGTTAGGATTCTTTGAAGATTCATTGTAGATATTAAGGGATCCATTTGGATTAGGTCCAATGGTCTAGATGGTGTAAATAGGCCTAGAAATTCAAAGTTTTTATTTTCCCACCAAAATGCAAATTTGAATTTTCTAAATGATTTTAGGCTTGTGGAAGGTTGGGGTTTGTCCCTCAACTATATTTTTTGGTTTTTGGAGTCTAATAAGTTCTTAGAAGACTATGGAAGACCATGTGGGGTCTTTGTTCATGTTTTTTTAGTTTTAGGTGGAAAAAGTGCATATTTTGAAGTTTAGTGCATTAGACAATAGGTTTTGGATGGAAAAGCAATGTAATCCAATTGGTAACTACTTGTAATGATTTTTAACATTGAAATAATGAATAATAAGTCTCCAAGAAGCTATGGAAGAAGTTTTACATTATAATATCCTATTTTTCCATGATTTTAACAAAAAAAAAATTAAATATAGTCTAAAAAAAGCCTTGTATAGCCCTGTACGAAGTAGTTTTAGGTCTAAAGGTGGATGAAAAGTTAGAAATTTGTTTTGTGAATCTAATACAAATGGTTTGGTTTGATTTCAAGCTTTTTTTATCAAGATATTACAAAAATGCCAATGGAAACCCTGTTACAGACCTAAGGTTTCCAACAAGCTCTAAAAAAATCATATATTTTTATTAAGCTAGTGAAAATTTATGAAATTTGGTGAAAAAAAATTTAGGCTATTGTTCAGGTGTCCACCAAAGATGAAGTGATAAATTAATCATTTGTATGATCTATGAAGGTTTATGTGTGTTCACCAGCCTTAAGACTGTCAAAACCCTGGGTTCTTGAGGGTTTAGTGAAAAATACATTATTTTGCATTAACCATAGCAAGGTAGGGTTTGATGAGACCTTGAGGAGTGTGTTGAAGTGTTTAGGAGCCAAGAAGGCATAAGTGTGAGTTTTGATTCTGTTTCCCTCTCAGTTGTTGTCCTTGATGACTAATACACAAACTCTCAGGTTCTCAGGACAAACTCTCAGGTATTCGTAGGTTTGTGGCATTTAAATTTGTTCATGGTGGTATTTATACAAGTGTCTTGTGGAATTGATTAATTGATATATCCTTGGCATATAGATCCTCAGTTTTAGTTGTTGTGGCACTTTGGTACAGTGAGCATATAGATTCATTGCAATGTGGTTGTGTTGCAACTTTGTTACTATTGGTTGGCATACAAGTGTCTTTTGAAGTCATTGTGACTATATGAAAATACAATTATATGAGGTAAAAAAAGAGAGGATTTATATTATATGATATCGATTGAAAAAGAAGGTATTCACATGCATTTGCATAAAGTGGTCTTATTAATAAGACTTACTCTATATATGTGCAAAGACAAGGATTTAGTTTATTTCAAAGTCACTATTTTTTACAAGGTTTATGCCATGGAAATTTAAGTCTAAAAGCCTAAAGGAATTGTTATATTCATGGACATGAGCATTTGTTAAGGACATTGAAATAAAAATGGGAATTATATCTCATCTCAAGAATATGTTTTTTTGAAGAGTTTAATGACATTAGTCATCAATATAAAAGGCCACTTAGGTCATGAACTTGTCAAGCAGGTATCGGGTGTCTTGAGCACTCCATGACATTATATTTTGAAAAGTATTTTTTATTTCCATCGGCATCTAAAGGGGTAAAATATTGAAAAGGCTCTTTAAAGCCTATGCATTTTGTAAAGTTTATGATTTGGAAATAGAAAGGCAACAGATTCACAATGTTAAGTAGCATGACATAAACACATACTCAAAGATTTAAAAAAGGGAAAGACATTTCATTTCATTCTTTGAAAGCTCGAGCTAGAGCACAGGTGTACACATTCTATTAGGATTTGCAATTACTTAGCTTTGAAAGATAGTTGTGAAGCTTGGTAGAAGTGTATGGTGGTAGGTAAGAAAGAAGTAACGACTTCAAGTAGTTGAGAAATGTTGGTGTCGATTTTAAGTGATATCCCTCATTTTTTTAGTTGGTACTCTTTTTGTTTTGCATGAACGGTTATATGGTGAAAAAGGTTATTGTTTTGTTATGCAAATAAAAGAAAAAAATAGGGTTTTTAGTTTGATTAAACACGAGTGATTGTTTTACAATGAAATGAAGATTAGGGTTCTGCATACTTCTTTGTATATTGATATTATTGAGTTATTTTTGTCTAAACCAACATTGGTATGCATTTTACATTGAAAGTTTCTGGTGACAAGTTTTAATATGACAATTATCATTGATTAAAGGCATTTTTAGTTATAAGTTCGAAGATGAATAGCCCTAAAGTATATAAAATCTTCTCTGGATTTCAGGATTGGTTGGTTGAACATAATGCAGAAATCACATAGTTTTATATATGTGATTCTTATGCATTGTAATGTTTTGTTATAAAAATCTGGAGCAAAATATAAAAATATGTTTTTGAAAGGATTGTGCACAAAACAGTAAAAAAAAATTACTAACATACTGTATGTTTTAAAGGTTCCATCTTATGAATCTTTGGGACA
This sequence comes from Sequoia sempervirens, assembly GCA_007258455.2. Classification (NCBI taxonomy): domain Eukaryota; kingdom Viridiplantae; phylum Streptophyta; class Pinopsida; order Cupressales; family Cupressaceae; genus Sequoia; species Sequoia sempervirens. The sequence goes on along the minus strand of VDFB02376454.1, from coordinate 87,435 downwards.
TATACTATATTAGTGTAAAGGTGTTGTAATGTTTTGCAAAGAGATAGAGTAATCCTCTATAATTTGTTTTTGTTTAAATAGTATTTGGTTGCCAATGAGGAATATTTAGTGTCAGTGAGACAAATATGCCAGTGAGGCACATGTTATCATGCCAGTGAGGCATTCTCTTAACCAATGAGGTTCTTTGGTCAGTGAGGTCATTTTTTCTAGTGAGGAATTCTTGTAACCAGTGAGGTTCTTTGGTCAATGAGGCATTGTAAACAAAAGTTTTTCAGATTAAGCCAGTGAGGCATCATTTCTAGAGTGGTTTTTCTACTCCTAGAGGGTTTTCCACTCATCAATTTTTTTGTCTAATCGTATGATTGCTTTGATGTGATAATGTTTCAAGACTGTGATGATCTTTGGTTTGCTTTAATATTTCTTATTTCAGTTCTTTAATGATTGTATTCAATTCATAAATGCATTTATCATTGAAATATTAAGAGCATAAATTATTCAATTCTTTTTCAAGGAAAAAGTTAAAATTTGTTTAAGACATTGATTCACCCCCTCTGTCAGTGTCTTATTCACTCCAACAAGTGGTATCAGAGTCAAACCCTTGGTTTAACAAGCCTAATTGGCTTAAAGGTTCTTGTTATTGGAGTGTTGTGTTTTATATGGAAAAAAATAGAAGGAATAGGAATAAAAAAGAAAAATCACAACCTCCAAAAGTAGAAAGGCCTAAGGAGAATTCATTTCCTGTAGAAGAAATGATGTCTAATATATAACTTGATGAATTTGTGGTAGATATGAATGAATTAGAAGAATGTAAAATTGATTTTGAGGGAGAATTATGTGCTGCCCTAAATGAGATTAAAAAACTCAGGAAAGAGAACCAAAGTTTAAAAGACCAAATTCAACAAGAAAAATCCTCCAAGGACAAGACAAAGACAAAAGAGGACAATTGTAAAAGATTAGAATATGAAATCAGTTCATTGAAAACTGAGATTGAAGATTCTAGCATGTTAATCATCTCCTTGAAAATAAAGGTTGAAGAAGGAAAGAGAATAGTAGATAAAACTAAATCAGATTTGAAAGTTAAAACTGTTGAATGCCACAAACTTGAAGGATAACTAGTCTCTCTTAGAAAAGATCTTGAGACAAATAGGAAGTAGTTAGAAAAGAGTCAAAAGTTTGATGACAGTGTCAACAAATTGAATGAAATGCTAGGGAAGAAAAAACAACATAAAGATCCTGCTAGTCTATGATATGAGATAGGGAAACTTCTTCAAATGAAAAGGAGCCAAAACATGAGATAGTCTTTGTATTTGCAGATGGAAAAGTGTAGAATTTTAAAGTTAGATAAACTCCTAGAAAGAAAGTAGACTTGAGTTATCATTCTACTCCTCTCGAGGAAGACAAGAAGAAAGAAGAAGATAAAGTTGTTGATGTTGGAAGAAAAAGAATAGATAGATTCTCAAGACCACCATCTTCCAGGTAATATCAGTCAATGTGGTATAAAAAATTTCATGGTTATTGTTATTTGTGTCATAAGTATGGTCATAGAGCTAGAGATTGTAGTTATTATGGGTTCTCAAATCAAAACTACAATGTTGTTTTCTATAACTACAATAAGGCTAGTCACATCAAAAGATATCGTTGGTTGCTAGGAAGATATAAAGGTTGGAATGATTTTGATTCTTTTGTTAATCATCAAGTCTTGTGCTATAGATGTAATCTTTTTGGACATAGAGCAAAGTTTTGCAGAAGTAAATTGTTGAAATCACCTAAGCAAGAAAATACTCCGAGTAAGCAAAAGAAGGATCCTATGAAGGTTTGGAGAAGAAAGCAAGGAAAAGAGAAGGGAGGATAGTAGCATGGATTTAGGGGGAGCTTTTAATGCTTATTCTTACCCATGTTGGTAGTGTTGACATATCTATTTGTCTTGACATTGGCAATCATTGATATTGGCATTTACATAATTGGTTGAAATGATTGGTTGGTATATTCCTATATTGACATTGATAGTGGCATTTGTGATATATTTTTGACCTTGACATATACTTACATTTTTTATGCAAAAATATATATAAGCAATGTGAATGACAGTGGATTTAGGTATATAGATAGGTAAATTCATATTCAAATTAGTAACTTGATTGGTGTTTACAGGATGCATGATTCTCATATAATATGAACAGGTGGTATCCTTGATTTGTTTTAGAGCTCATCTGCAGGGGAAAATAATTATTGCATATTTATTTAGATAGTCATTGTGACTAGTATTCATTTGGATTGTAATCTTTGATTTTTTTGAAAATGATTGGAACCTTGTTGACAACCTTAACTTCAACTTTTTATATTTATGAGTACCTTAAGGATGAATCTCAATAGAAGATGCTTTGTCCACTTTACCACAAGATTTCTATATTGAGGATAACTTGTACTCACAATACTTCCACCATCAATACTTAGATAATCCTCACAATGAACAATGGATATTTGTGGCTCTATACTTTGGGTGTTGTTATCTTAATCAAATCAAAATCATACAATGTTGTTTATTGTCAAAGTGATTTGCATGGCTTCATATCCTACTATTGCAATGGTATTTGTATTGGTTTTGATACTTTCTGATTCAAATCATCATATTTTTTGATGCAGAGGTTCTTGGATAAGGATTGCCATTATGTCTACATAATTATAGTTTTTCATAGATCATCAAATGGAAGTGGTGGCATATATTAGTGACAAAGGGGTTTATATTCATTTCAAAGATAGGTTTGATTGATTTCTTTCATATATCATGTTTTTTCTGTGATAGTGTGTTATTAATGGTGGTACAGAGAAATTCAAATCCTTGAGTTGTCTAGCATATGAAATTGTCAGTGCATAATCTTGACAAATACCATGGTTGGTATGTGCATTCAACACCAGATACATCTTTTTGGTGTTTGTCCTTGATAAAGCTGGTACATGTAGAATAGTCTTAAGATCAGTGTTTGGATCTTCATTTCACATGAGAATAACCTTTTTATGTTATTGGAATATTTTTATGCTTTCACATTGACAAAAGTTGTTTACAATTGTCATATTTTCTTCATAAGCTGTCAAGGGATTGTTCATTCTTACAGTTGTTGAGACAATACACAAGAATAGTTTTTTAATTGTCAGTGGAGTATTTGATAAGGAAGTGACAACGGAAAACAATTTGCAGATTTCTTTTTGATATCATGATGGTATCTACATGACATAATCATAATGCGGAGAGGAGCTTACTTATTTTCCTAGTATACACAGTGGTATTTGTCAATAAGTATGATTGGTACATGTATACAACATTCTACTTCTTTTCTATAATCGGTCTTAGCATGGGAATATGATATTGGAATTGTTTATAGGATGTTAAGGATGCAATTGGTTGTAGTGTCTCACATGATGATCAAGTTCTTGATGTTCATGGATTCCACAAGACAAAGATCTAATGTGTTCATGTTTTTTATGATAGTTAATATCATGATGGTAGTTGGTAGGATTGTCAGTTTGCTATTTCCTTGTGTAGTTATTGAATGAGAGGAAGGTTTCATAGAATGAAAGTTATCTATATTATAGGTATTTTTGGACAATGGTATTCATACTTTGGGATTGTTAATTGTTCCATATATTTACATGTTTTTTAACAGATCTAGCTTGAGTTCATGAGTATACTAACAGGCCCAGTATCATGGCTACACAATTCATGGTTATAATATATGGACAACAATTTATATTATGTCTTTGTGATTGTACATGGCGTTGACTTTGCTTGGTGTTAGAAAATGGACAAAAACTTGATACATATGATAGTGCTCTATGTGAAGTCATATAGGTATGCAAGATAGTGGGAGTTATGCCTATTTTTCATTCTCTCGTACCATGTGTGTTCTTTGTTCCCACTGATATGACTATTGGCTTCTATTGGGTTGTATTTTACAAGTGACAGTAGATTATGCTTTGTGTTGTGATCCTTATTACATGCTACTAATTATGTTTTTCTGCCCAACATACTTTGTCATTATTGTAAAACAGAGAGAATAATTTGGTTGGCCTTGGTACCTACATGTCTTGGTAGTGATTCTAGAGATACATTACTATATTGATGTCTTGTAGTTGTTGTGGAGAAGCAATGCATTTGTGATAGAGTAACTAACATCTTTAGTTGTTTTCCTTGGCATTTGTGATACCTTGTGATTCATTGGCCAGTAATGGTATGCTTCATATTTTATATTGTCTTTGTGTATCATTTCTTTCTATAGCATGATGGATTATGGTTCCTGATGTTTTGATCTATCCTTAAGGAAATTGCACAATGCGTTTCTCCCTTTGTCTTTGATGCAAAAAGGGGAAGAGAGTTGTGTTTTTCCATCAAGGACAAGGGGGGGGGTTTTCGCCCTCTCAGTTGTTGTCCTTGATGACTAATACACAAACTCTCAGGTTCTCAGGACAAACTCTCAGGTATTCTCAGGTTTGTGGCATTGTAATTTGGTCATGGTGGTATGGATACAAGTGTCTTGTGGCATTGATTAATTGATATATCCTTGGCATATATATCCTCGGTTTCAGTTGTTGTGGCACTTTGGTACAATGAGCATATAGATCTGTTGCAATGTGGTTTTTTTGCAACTTTGTTACTATTGGTTGGCATAAAAGTGTCTTTTGAAGTCATTGTGACTCTATGCAAATACAATTATATGAGGTAAAAAAAATAGAGGATTTATATTATATGATATTGATTGACAAAGAAGGTATTCACATGCATTTGCATAAAGTGGTCTTATTAATAAGACTTACTCTATATATGTGAAAAGACAAGGATTTAGTTTATTTCAAAGTCACTATTTTTTACAAGGCTTATGTCATGGCAATTTAAGTCTAAAAGCCTAAAGGCATTGTTATATTCGTGGACATGAGCATTTGTTAAGGACATTGAAATAAAAATGGGAATTATATCTCATCTCAGGAATATGTTTTTTTTGAAGAGTTTAATGACATTAGTCATCAATGTAAAAGACCACTTAGGTCATGAACTGGTCAAGCAGGTATCGGGTGTCTTGAGCACTCCATGACATTATATTTTGAAAAGTATTTTGTATTTCCATCGGCATCTAAAGGGATAAAATATTGAAAAGGATCTTTGAATCCTATGCATTTTGTAAAGTTTATGATTTGGAAATAGAAAGGAAATAGATTCACAATGTTAAATAGCATATGACATAAACACATACTCAAAGTTTTAAAAAAGGGAAAGACATTTCATTTCATTATTTGAAAGCTCGAGCTAGGGCACAGGAGTACACATTTTGTTAGGATTTGCAGTTACTCAGCTTTGAAAGATAGTTGTGAAGCTTGGTAGAAGTGTATGGCAACAGGGAAGAAAGAAGTAATGACTTTAGGTAGTTAAGAAATATTGGTGTCGATTTCAAGTGATATCCCTCATTTTTTCAGCTAGTGCTCTTTTTTTTTTGCATGAACGATTATATGGTGAACAGGGTTATTGTTTTGTTATGAAAATAAAATAAAAAATAGGGTTTTCAATTTGATTAAACACCGTGGGTTATTTTTTTACAACAAAATGAAGATTAGGGTTCTACATACTTGTCTTTGGATACTGATATTATTGAGTTATTTTTGTCTAACCAACGTTGGTATGCATTTTACATTGAAATTTTCTGGTGACAAGTTTTACTGTGATAGTTATCAGGAGTTAAAGGCACTTTCAGTTACAAGTTCAAAGATGAATAGCCCTAAAGTATATAAAATATTCTCTAGATTTTAGGATTGGTTGGTTCAACATAATGCAGAAATCACATAGTTTTATATATGTGATTCTTATTCATTTTAATGTTGTGTTATAAAAATCTAAAGAAAATGCGGAAATATGGTTTTGAAGGGATTGTGCACAAAATAGTAAAAAAAATACCTAGTATAATGTATGTTTTAAAGGTTCCATCTTATGAATCTTTGGGACATATAATATATTAGTGTAAAGGTGCTATAATATTTTGCAAAGAGATAGAGTAATCCTATGTAATTTGTTTTTGTTTAAACAATATTTGGTTGCCAGTGAGGCAGATTTAGTGTTGAAGACAAATATTCCAGTGAGGCATTCTTGTAACCAGTGAGGTTCTTTGGTCAGTGAGGCCATTTTTTCTAGTGAGGTTCTTTGGTTAGTGAGGCCACTTTTTCTAGTGAGGCATTGTAAACAGAAGGTTTTCAGATTAAGCCAGTGAGGCATAATTTCTAGAGTGGTTTTTCTACCCCTAGAGGGTTTTGCACTCGTCAATTTTTTTGTCTTATCGTATGATTGCTTTGATGTGATAATGTTTCAAGACTATGATGATATTTGGTTTTCTTTAATATTTCTTATTTTAGTTCTTTAATGATTGCATTCAATTCATGAATGTATTTATCATTGAAATATTAAGACAATAAATTATTCAATTCTTTTTCAAGGAAAAAGTTAAAATTTGTTTAAGACACTGATTCACACCCCCCTCTTAGTGTCTTCATCACTCCAACAGATTCCTCTTGAGGATTTGAACCTAGAAAGTAAGGCTTATATGAAACTTGTAAAGGTAGGTTTGAAACAACTTTAGTAGATTCTATCCAATCTGAAAACACTTGTTCTTAACAAATTGTTTATCCCTCTACATCATGTTAGACAAGATTATATTAAAAAAAAAAAATGATTTTTGTGTTACGTCCACAGGTTAAAATTATGGGCATGACAACATCATTGTTTTGTAACAAATATAAAGAAAATCAATGCTAATAGTATGTTGGAGAGGTTATGAGAGTCCATTATACTAATAAAGAAGAATTATAGTTTTAGCAACAAACTTATAAGTGTAAATGCTTGCAAGAGGGGAATATAACTACAAAATTTATGACGTAGAACTCCTTTAAGATCATTTTATAGCATGACAAAATGACAAGTTTGAACTCAATAATGAGAGAAATAACTTGCATGACTACTTTATAATACAACTAAGATTAAGTGATTTGGCATCAACATTGGTGAAAGCCAACAATAATAATTCCAAGTGAGAATTATCAAAGAGAAATCTTGAAGGTGTATTTTTGAAAGCATTCATATATGTTTTTTGTTATGTTGATTAACTCTTGGTTTTTGTCCAATATGATTAAATAATTTGACATTTTGTAATATTTTCTACACAATTGTGTTAGTTTTTATGATTGTGATCATATTAATGGCTAAATACACCATATATATATGAATTTAAGCTATATTTAACTAACTAAACTACAATCCCAATGAAATATTTGAAAACTATTAACAAAGAAGTCATTTAAACAAAACGGTGAAGAAACACATAAATGAATCCTAGCTAAATGCTTAAAACCCTATCCCATTGGGGGATTGGTTCCATATTGATATGGAATGATGAACCTTTCCAAATCCCTTTGATAAAACGAGCATCTAGTCATACTCCATTGATTAAATCTTAAGCTAAAATGGATGAAACTATGTTATGGGTGGATGAAAAAGATGAAAAAGCTTGATAATGGATGCAAGGATAAATAAACATAGTATTCAAACATGCAACATAAATTTTCCTTGATGGAAGTGGATCCGTTTCTCTCCAAAATGTGAGGTATTTATAGGAGAAAATGTTGAATCAAGGGTCAATATCAAATGGATCAATAAATGGTCAAGATTGAATCAAGGGTGAAGACATGGATCAAGGATTCTCATCGATGGATGATAATTAAAGATCACATGGACCAAAGAATTAATCAATGGCTCACAATGATTCAAACACACTTTCAAAGTTAGAAAGTTTGTTTCAAATTTTGTGTGGAAAGAATATTCTACTTTTTGGAGCCAAATAGAAGAATATTCCTTTGGAATATTCCCTATGCAAGTGGAAGGGTGAGGAAAATTAGTAATTAGCTAATTAAAAGAAATTTTTAATAGAGCAAGTTGAGGAATATCAGGATGCTCATTAAATAATTAATTTATTTAATTAGAAGGGGATGAAAATGGCATTTAATTCAATAATTTAGAATCATTCAATTAAATGAGAGGGAAAAGGGGGTTTAAATTAAATAATTTGCATTATTCAATTAAACAAGATGAAAGGTTGATGTGAAAGGGGGTGAATTTACCTAATGAAATTAATTAGATTAATAGATGAGAATGATGCATTTAATTAAATAACCAAGATCATTTAATTAAACAGTTGAAAAAGGAGATGAATTTTAGGATGAAATGGTGTTAGCAATTAGATTCAAGTGTGTAATATCATTCAGGAAAATTTTAAGTGTCTACATTTTTCCCCTCTTTGAAGTGAGGTACCTATTACATTGGTTCAAAAACTGATGCTTTTCAAATTAATATTGTTGCTCAAATAAAAAATTTATAAATTCCTAATTTTTTAGATGCCCATTATTGCCCCAGTAGAAGGAATTAAGTTGATGCCTTGCGCCGTCGAGAGATTAGGCAAAAATTTAAAATTTTGGGTTGATGTCGTGATAAAGGTTCAACATTGATTCAGGCACTAAAAAAAGGTTTTGGGATGCAAAATTGAACTCAAGAATGTAAAAAATGTCTCAAAATATGCCCCATAGTTCAAAATTGGAAAAATAAGATGAAAAACCTAGTTTCCCCCTTAAATTAAGGGAAAACCCCCTAATTTTTTGGCATAAATGGAGGTTAAAGGGTCACTTTCAATTCATTTGCAATCTTGACTTCTAGAAAATTATTGCTCCTTTGCTCTAACACCTTGGCGATATGGTGTGACATGAGCTTCTTACACACCTTTCTAACATAGCTCGAGAGTACCAGTGCCCAACAAACGTAGGACCCTAGGTATGTGCTTCAAAACTTTTCTCGATTTTTGTGTTTTTACTACATTTATTAGGGTTTGAAATAGGTCAATTTAGGGAATTGCTATATCGTGAAGCATTTGAAATGGTCGGCATCGTTGGGTGATCCCACAATACTAGTTTACAATTTTTGGCCAAACTAGACACTGAAATAATTTTTTCTAACTAAATCTTCACTTTCGGTCACCTATAGTTGCTAAATCATGAGGAATTTGAAGATGATGCAAACTAGTGATTTGTGACATTTTTTCTATAGATTCTAAATATATTTTTTTCAATATTTTTGGAATCAGATTGCAGTTCTTTTTCCATCTCCTTTGAAAACTAGTTTTTTTCTGTAAACAACATTTTTAAGGAGTGACGATCAACGTATAACGCATAATTTTTTTTTCATGAAGGATAAAATTCTATTTTTTTTCGAATTTAGATTTGTAACTACGATATTGAGTGTTTCCAATTGGTTTCATAGTGTTTTATTGAATATTTTTTCCTTAATCAAGTTTCAAAGTCAAACCAATTACAATTCAAACATAGGTGAACCGTATAACGCATAACTTCTTTTGTATATATCAAAATTCTTTTTTTTTGTTGGATCAAAGACTTCAATATCTGGTGCACTCATATTTTTCAAAAAAAAAATTGATAATCTACTATTTTTCTACATGTGCAAAATAGAGAGCTTGATTTTCGATGAAAAACCTATGTTTAATAAAACTAAAAAACAAATACATAATAAAACCAAAACATATTAAAATTATATTTGTTGGATAGCTCATTCTAAGGACTACCATCATCCAGTTGGGTTGTGAAGTCTCCTCCATTTTCATCCTTAATCCGAACTTGAAGCACAAAATTTTGGACTTTTTTGGTGCCAGAGGGTGAGAAGGTGGGAAAAGGGGGGTTCAGGCGAACAGGGGGTTTGAGCGAACCCCCTTTCAAAAAATATTTTCCTTTTTTTTTTGGTGGGAATGGTGGGAACTCACGTTTAATGGGTTTGCTCGAACCAAGGTTCTATCAAACCCTCTTTTGGTTTGCTTGAACCAAAAATCTCATTTAAACCCAAAAAACCAGAATTTTTTGCATGGGATCATTTTTTGCAACTTTTCCTTCCTCACTCGAATTGTAAACCACTTTTGTGGGTTTACCCCGCTATTGATTTTATAGCGACACACTTTCCTTTGAGCGACGCATCAGGCGACTTAGGTATAGCGACACATGTTTCCAACAACAACACGTTGAGGGATTTCCGTCTAGCAACACCATTCAAAAATGGCAATGCATGTGCTCGAGAGCAACGCATGATGGATTTGTCTAAGGTGACATGCCTAAATTCCAATTCGCTTTTCAAGTTATAGAAATGTGTGACAAAATAGCGACGCTATTTGAAAAAGGATATAGCGACACTATTGAAAATAGTGACGCTTTTGCAAGTTTAGGACTTAGAAATTTAGATTTCAATCATTTTTAGCCAACTTGACATTGTTCGCTTCATGCATGCAGGAGAATATTCAACTTCTCATGTACTAGGAGCATCGACTTGACCTTCTTGCAGAGGCACAAAATTTCAATGTGGAGCAATAGGAGTTCTTGGGAGTCATCAGGTTTCGATTCATTGCATACAAACCTAAGGTTCGGACCCACTTGGCTATGATGATGACATTGGTGGAGTGCTAGCATAGTGAAACATCATCATTCCACCTCCCTACTAGTGAGGCAATCGTCACTTTGGAGGTTGAAGTCTAGCATATTTTGTGGCTCCCCATCCATAGGGAGCAATTCATTTATGACATAGATTTTGGGAAAGATGCATGCTACCAGCTCCTACGGATAGATGATATCATTCTAGTGAGCTCCCATTTTGACTTGGAGCAATATTGAGGATGGGTGCTAGTTTTTAGATTGGTTCTAGCTACCTTGGTTTCTAGTTTAATTTTCCCAAACCAATGGGGTAGAGGTTTCAATCTATGTTGGGGACTAGCTTGGCATGACATGCTCTATAGGAGGGCTCAGTATGCATGGGGTCCTATTATGATCATGTTCTTGTATCATGATATGCATCAAGTAGTGTATTGTTGAGGGGGGAGCATTGGAGTTGGAGTCACATTACTTCACATCTGGGCATATGAGCACATTACGGTGTTGAACCCATTGTTTTCTTAGTAGACATTGATCAGGATGATCCCATTGGTTTCAAATACCAAGCATTAATGACCATACAACACAAGGGGCCTATAGGGATCCCATTTTGGAGGAGGGTCATAGATGATATGACCATATTCAGATGGAGACCTTGGCTTCAAGTACCACCATGGTACAATGATCACTAGTAGTTATTCTTTTCTAGGTAGACCCGATATATCAAGGGTCGAGAGCACATGATGATAGAGTGATACCTTCCAGATCATGTAGCTCAATAGTTCATGGAGACACAAGATGTTCCCCTTGAGGATTATATAGCTATTTTTTTTTAGCACAAAGAGAGGTTCAGTGGGGACCACAAAATCAACTCTAGGTAGCCATAGAGGATTTGAGATAGTTGGTTTCTTGGTCAGGGGCATATGATCAGGGATAGCTTGATATGGGGACTACCCTAGCCTATGATGCATGGTGGGTGCCTCCCACACGCTTGAAAAATCCAACAGGAGGATATCCCCAATGTAGAGCTAGACGTCGGGGTGCAAGTCGGGTGTAGGCAGAGGATGACAATAGGGTGAGTAGCAATCTCCCCATGATCATGGTCATTAGGACCATGACCGCTAAGAGTAGGTAGTGGGAAATATTCCACTACCACCACCAAGGCGGTAGGATCAACAACAGCCACAGTAGCAGTCAGGGTAGGATCCCCGATACATACAAATTCTTTCCCTTATGATCGAGAGAGACTAGCAATGGTAGCAGTTACATACTATGACAATCAACAAAGATTATGAGTGACAGTTGTGATAGCAGCTAGACTTATAGTTGGCCTACGAGACTAGGTAGCAACAACATCTAGAGGTCGGTGCAGTGGTAGCATAGAGACGGGTTATTTTTGTGCATATGTATAGAGATGTTTCGGAGGCAGCATACTACCAGACACTCTATCACAAGGATGTCCCCTGAGAGAAAAGGTAGCCAGACTACTTGTAGAGGAATGGGGATGCTCCTAGGGGTTCAAATGGTTAGCTATTAGTTAGACAGTTGGAAGAGGGTAGCCAGAGACAGTCGACCGGTGTTCATTAGAACCAGTATTGACATGACAATCGGTAGAGCAAGGATAGCTCATGCTTATTTTGTAGACATAGTTTTGATATACAACCTGATATTTATATGTATATACATTCATCGACTCATTTTTTATAGCCTCTTGTATATCCGCTTTTGATAATACTTACACATGGACTCTAATATTTGTACCATGAAATTCATTTTTGCAATATATATGATATGGATCGATTTGTTCATGATGTGATTCTCTATGATATGTGATGTGATGTTGTATTTATTTCATGATTTTACGTATGGATGAATGAATTTCTTTATTTATGCTTTATGATATGATACAATCTATGATGTGATATTTATGTGATATGTGATGTATGATGTGTGTTATGGATGTAATGCAATGGATGTTTCATTCTCTTCCTCTTTTTTTCTTTGAGATGGATGTTTTTCCTTTTATGCATTTTCCATTTGATGATGGCATGCTTTTATGATATGTAGATGATATAAGATGATTATACAAGATGTATGTATGCTAAATATCTTCCAAAAATGAAATTACAGATTCAGAAATTACAGGGCTACAACCTCATGGGCTTGCTTCATTACATCCAAATCAACTCTAAAAATAAAGTCTATTATTCAGAGCCACAATCTACACTAATGGAGCCGCCTTCTACAACCCCCACTTAACCCTATTTATTTTACCCAATCGCTGCCCTAGAATGTTCTAGAAAGTATAACTTCCCCTTTTGTTTTGGCGCCAAAAGTCCCATCGTTTGATTTATTTCCTAGGAAGATATTTTAATGAGATTCATTTTTTAGTGGGGCAGCTTCTCGAGGCCATAACTTTTGATCTGGGTGTCTGATTGCTATTATAATATATTGTTGGAAATATCTCTAATAAATCAATAATGTCGAAACCAGTGAAGATCGTTTCATCCACTTTTTGAGTTGCTTCTAGGCTTCTAAGGTTTTCAAATTTGAATTTGAAGTTGCATTGGAGAATTTTTTGGGACAAAAACTTTAATATCTCCCAAATTGTACAAGGTATTGAGATGATTCTTTCATCATCAGAAATATTTTTCAGTTATGTTCCTTGGGGTTAATTTCCAGGTCCATACGAGCCTATTTAGATCAAATTACTAAAAATAGTAAGTGATTTTTTTCACCTTTACTGACTTTTGATTGTCTTATGTTAGAATTGACTAATTCAATCCACAGCTCCCATGAAACACATGCAAGAAATTACCTATCAAAATAGAGAAGATCTGAAAGTGATATTGTTCTCATTAATCTAAGAATTCTATTGATGCAAATAACCTAAATGAATATTACAAATGAATGTGCATGCTTATATAAGCAATGCACAAGCAAACCCTACATGTGAATTAACAAGATAGTGAAAAGTGTTTTAATCTCATGCAATGAGACAATTTGTCCTAAATTTAGTCCAATCTAATAATAAGAATCAAACTAAATATTAAGAAGCAACTCCTAAGTTTAGCTTAAGTGAACTAAAGTAAAAATTAATTGATGATTAATTAATTATCAGATAGTAACTTGTTTACTCCAATACCCCCCTTAAGTTCAACTTAGGGAGAAACTAAACAATTGATAAAGGAACCTAAAACAAATGTAGAATGGGCCTTAACTACAAGGTTTGATGAGATACCCATGAACAAGCAACTGAAATCTCTCATAATTGGTGGAAAGGAGAAAACCACATGGAAAAAGATCCTCTCCAAAAAGAGATAAAAGTAATGACTGCACTAGTGAAAGAAGGATTGAAGGAGGACTCAATGTGACCCCCAAGGACTACTTCTGTCATGCAAGTACAATAGATGTCCCCTCGATAGGAGAGAGAAAGTGAAGATATGAATCCCCCAATAATGAAAGAGCTCATGTGTCAATGAAACGCCTAAAGACATAATATGATCCATTACCTACAAACAAAATTTCTCCCCATATGAAGAAAAGGATCCACTATTGATTGGAGAAGCCAATCCAAAAGAATGGGTGTATCAAGAATCCAAATCCAGATGATGTGTGCCTCTAAAAAGTGCTCACGTTTCCACATGTCAGAAATCAATGATCTGTCAATCTAGAATCCTGTGAAGACTGATATAGAACAAGTTACAAAGCAATGAAGATAGTGGACCAATATCGGTGATGTGGCTGTCAATAAAGAGGAGAAGAATATCCTCAAAGTAATCCTCTAGATCTCCAATATAGGACTCTACAAACAAGGATGATATGTCTACAAGATATGAATCCCAAGTAGCTATGTCTAGAATATGTGAGATGTCCTGCTACATTGAATCAATAGGGCCAAAGATGTGGTGATACCAAATTGATCAAGAACAACAATTGATGATGATGTAGCCTCAATCTAAAGAGTGGGAACATGAAGACAAGCTTGTGAACCATTAGAACATGCAAGACCTATGATATACTCAAGCTCCTCTAAAGTATCGTCATCAAAGGGTATGGAATCTACATATGCAAGAGGGATGAGACAATCTATAGTAGGATCCTTTGGGTATGGAGAGATATGAGGGTCTCCATGGATCTCCAAAAGTTGTGTCCAAAGTATGTGGGGAAATTCAATGTATGATACAACATACATAGTGTCAAGATCAACACTAGAACATCCAACGGTGCCTATAATATGATCTTTGATGATACGCCATGCTGATAAACTCTTTGGTGTGTCTAGTGGAGGTATGAGTCCATACATATAAGGAAAAATATCAAGCCACTTGAGATGTGTTAGAATGACATTTCACCAAGAATCATAGTTATCCTTTTCCAATTTGATCATAGAAGGATGAATAGAAAAACCCATGATACTCACTCAAATGAAAAAAATAGAGACTATAAACCCACAATAATGATAAAGTAGATCAAATGATGTCATCTCATCCAATCAGATCCTCTCCAGGTGCCAAGACATCCAGGTAATTAAGTAAAGTGTGAAAACACAAAATACTAAATAAAATGTACCTAGGGTTGATTCTAGAAAAAGTGCATTAATAGATCTGAAGAGCTCTGAAATAACTTTCCAACGCCACTTGAATCATGAAAATTGGAGATACAGGAAGAAACTTATGAGCTTGGAAGTGCAAAATGAAGATCTAAATTTTACTTAGATTAACAAGAACCACTAGCAAAACCTGATAATGAGACCTACACCACTAGAAATTTCATAGAACTAGCTTTTTTATTATATCTTGTTTGCCCAATTTTGACACCGTATGCCCAAGTTATGCCAAAAAGAAAAAAATTGCTCCTTTAAGGAAAATCAAGGCTAAGAGAGGGGCAAAGAAGTTCGTCTGTATGATGACGTTTGAAAAGTACTAGATTAAATTTGACAACTGTCGTTGAGAGAAAAAAAATTTCCCCTATGAGAAAAAAACCTAATCACCTAAAAATTTCCCATTGCCCAGAATATGTTGATTCCTACCGGAGATGCTTGGAATATTCCTATTTTCTTGGGATGCATGCTATACTTTCTTAGACCACTCATAATTGGTTTTTGTGTCATTTGGATATTTTTTCTAGTGGGCGACATTGATTGTAGCTGCCAAAATTTTATGTGCAACCACCTAAGTTGAAAAAGTCGACAAATTTTAATGAGCCGCAGACAGTGGGCCTAGTCGTAACCTCGTACAGTGCACAGAGAAATAACCTATCACAATAGAGAAGATCTGAAAGTGATATTATGCTCAATAACCTAAGAATTTTATTGATGCAAATAACCTGGATGAATATTACAAATGAATGTGCATGCTTATATAAGCAATGCACAAGAAAACCCTACATGCAGATTAATAAGATAGTGAAAAGTGTTTTAATCTCATGCAATGAGACAACTTGTCCTAAATTTAGTCCAATCTAATAATAAGAATCAAACTAAAGATTAAGAAGCAACTCCTAAGTTTAGCTTAAGTGGACTAAAGTAAAAAGCCTCTAATAATTAATTAATGATTAATTAATTATCATATAATGACTTGTTTACTCCAACATCTTACACCCCTTAAGTGTCATCATGGGACTCAAAACAACTAAAAAAAAAGAAATAGAATTTTTTGGGTGATGCAAGATTACACTACTGGATGCTCCTACATCAAAACTTGTTATCTTTTCTAATGGAGTTTTTATACCATAATAGTTTTCTCAATGTAAATATTTTTCTTCCATGTATAGCTCTTGAGTACTATTTATTTTCTTTATTGATGCTTCATATTAGTTTAAATCTCCGTTGATATTCTATAATATAATTTTTAGATTTTCAAGTTTATTTCAAATTTCCATATTGTAGTTGGTTTCTTCATTTCTAACATTGATGAGGTCTAATGTATATATAGGAGGGAGTTTAATTAAATTATAACTAAACAAACTTTGAATTACATGATCTATGGATTACTGAAGTTAAGTGAACTATCTAGAAGCATTTTATTTAAAATAAGGAATAAAATAACATTAACGGCTTGATTTACATTTTTCTTCCTATCACCTCCCTTTGAAAAAGTAACAACCTTTCTAAACTTATAAGGGAAAGAAAACTATGATGATGACCCATATTTCAAAATATTTTATTTTAATAATTTAACCTCAAGATTCTTTAAATGTGTGGTAATATCCATAAAAGATGAAAAAGAACTTAGGTGCACAGTACTTCTTATAACTAGAATTAATCCCTCTAGAAACATGGTTTGTAGCTCATCATCATCAAATTGATGCTTCAACTTTGATTGACATCAAATAACTTAATCATTTGTAGGATTTGTAGATACCTAAAATTTGATCTTACCCAACCACACCTAATTTTATCCTATCCTAAGTGTTTAATTAAATAAATATTTATTATTTATTTAATTATTCTAATCATTTTCCCATCTTTATCCTAATCCTTTAATTAAATAAATATTTATCATTTATATAATTATTTTCCCTTCACATGGTCTAATTAATTAAATAAATATTTTATTTATTTAACTAATTCCCCTTTTATCCTCTATCATTTTCTATATAATTCTAGTCATTTATCTTGTTCACATGGATCATAAGCTAAATTTTTCATCATGTGACAGTTGTCCCCTTCACATGTCTAACTAACTGCTTGTCTAGATTCATTGAACCTAGACACCTATCCAAAAGTCAAACTACTTTTCATCTCATCCACTCATCTCATCTAAACCTCTTACTCATAGCCATTCCCATAAGGATTTTTGTCCTTATCGTAATCCTAAACCTAGATCCTATCCCTCACGTGCTACTTGTCACATGACTACATCCTTAATCCAAACCCTAATTCTCATTCAATCTTAGCCATCCATTATCAATCATTCCTAGCCATTGGTTTTACCTCTTCAAGACTCTATATCAAGAGGCTTTCATCCTTCATCCTCATCCAATAATCTACTATCATACCTAAATGTTATTTTAAGCTCTCATCTTGTAATCATATCAAGGTTATGTTAGAGCATTGAGCAATCCACATACTACCATATCAAAGAGAAAATAAAATGTAACAAAATTTCACTCTATTTCCACTCATCAAGGAATGAATCAAATATTTTAGGTGAAGGTATTGTGCTTTGTATTTCTTTATCTTCCATTTTGATTACCTTCAAATTTTTTATCTTCAGGATCATTACTCTTTTGTGTACATCTAATAAGATCATAATAGTAACTTTCAATCCCATGTTTATATGAAAGTGTTAAAGAAAGTAATAGAAAGATCATTAAAGAACTTGATTGAACCTACAAGTAACATGAATAAAAACATCAAATAGCACAATCACTAAGGGTTCTTGGGAATAATTTAAGCTAAAATCAAACCATTATTTTCAAAATCAATACATGTTGTAATATGAATGATTGTAAATGAACATTAGGGTATCATTTTCAATTATACATCTCAAAATGAGGAACTATAAATCCTATAAGAAATAGACATGAACAACCTCAAAATTTAAATGCATGCAATGTGGAAGATTGTTTCTAATAGTATCCTTCTTGTTATTTTTAAGTTTTTTTCTTTAGATTTACTCTCTTTGACAAATTTCACCAAGGTAACAATAGGAAAAATAGGATTATGAAATCTGGTAGAATTTGTATAAATGGATAGGGAAGGAAGAGGAAAATGTTCATTAAACATAACATGAAAAGTGTTGACTTTCGTGTGGGATTAGGATAAGGGAGTGGGTTAATTACACCTTGAGAAAGACTTATTAAATATCCAAGATCTTGCAAAATTTATGTGCTCAGAGGACATAACCAAATGATGATGAAATTGAGCTTGTTGTAATGCTTCTACTAAAACATGATTTGTAAGTTCAACATCTTGTTTAACTATAAGTGGATCATGATTATAATTCTCTTAGTTACCCTAGCTAATTTTAAAATGATCACCACTAAGGATTGATCATTATTGGAACAAGTATGCATATTAGGTGTAAAGCCTATAATTTATTTTACACATAAATACAAGATATATACAAATAAAGCTTGCATGCACACTTTGGATTGAAAAAATAGAAATACTAGTGGTGTATTAGACCTAAAATTAAAACCTTAATGAGATAGCCAAGGGTAGATAGAGTGGGTGAGAGAGATATCTCAATAAATAAAAAAACCCTAATAAAAAATATATAATAATGCAGTACAAGGATATAAAAGTAATTTTAGATATTAAAATATGATGTAAACTTAGAGAAACATAAAGATGAAATCCCTAAAATAAAAATTTGAGTTGTATAGGTTTGGATAAGTTCACTAAAAATGTAAAGGTAAATAAATTTTTCCTAATGTAACCTAGGTTAATGCAATGAAATGTGTACAAATAAACATAAACCAACCGAGGTTAAGAAAATGGTTGTTGAGATTCTGATAGGTGCATTTTCTATTTTAAGAAAGTGAATAAGAGATATAGATAGTTATCTCAATGACCAAAGAATGAGTGTCAAATGAAGAATATATTGTGAATGGATTATGTATGCTTATAAATTATGGCTTTTTCAATAAAGTTATTTAGATTCCATGATAGATCTATACACTATTATCTAGGATAATTTCATGCATTTGGGATGATGTTGTCACACGTGTATATTTTAAATTCATAATCATCCCTAATCATAGTGATATTTTTCTCCTCTAATTGCTTGGTGAATAATTTTTTTCTCTTCTCTTCCTAAGATTTGAGGACTTGGTGATACGAAAAATGCCTTAAAGGTTATTAATTAACTACAACGAGATAATTGTCCTAGATCAATTCCCAAAAAGTTAACAATGATTGAAAATAATAGTTAAGCACCCTAGACCATAGATTTGTTAGATTTTATTTCACCAAATTTAAATGTCTCACTATTATTTATGTTAATTCTCTAAGATGAGATAGTGAACATGTGTGTACTTGATGATTCAATGATTTTGGATGAATGTATTGAATGTATTTAAATACTAGCTAATAGCATCAAATCATGTCAATTGTATGTTTAGTTAGCAAAAGGTAGGAGGATGCATGGGGCTAATAAGTCAAAATTGAATTTAAATTTAAATGAAAGATGAGAATTTTGCAACCTCAAGGTTATCCCTAGGATTGTAGAAATTTTCTACTACGCGTAAACAGTCATATCTAGGTTGCTAATGAATAAATGAATGCAAATGCATAGGTGAATGTGACTAATGAGCAAATAATACAAATGCATAGATTTATTTGTATAAGGATAAGATAGGGCTAAATGCATAGGGATGTGTGTGTATGTAAATGAATAAAAATCTAGGGTAATGAACCTTACTTTACATAAGATCTTGTCATTTGTCACTAAATACATGCATTAAAACTCTCCTCAACATTGACATAAAACTAAATAATAAATGATATACATCTATAAATTTCACCATTACAAATTTAAATTTTTTATTTATTTTTTTTAATTTTAACTAATATACATTTTCAATATCTCAAAATTGCCTTCATTAATAATAATTATACTAATATTATTACGTCGAAGGAATTCCCTCTATGAACTTCACCAAGTTCATTTTATCCATCAATGACTAGGAGTTTTAGATAGGGCATGCAAGATGATTGAATGGATCATGCCCGTCTATTTCATTATTGAAAGATCCTCACCCAACACCATCACCATTACATGAAAGAATGTCAAAATCAAGGACATAATAACACTACCCAATATTGGCTAAGTACTGTGACAAGGCTTCACAAATGGTGTGTTTTTGCAATCCTACTTGCATTTTGATGATGGTGTTTGCGAAGGATGTGACATTTATAAGAGCACATGATACAACATTTCTACTATCGTAATACATTTATAAATGCGTTATTGATTTCTCAAACTCCCTATCTTCTCTTGAAATGACATCTATGATGTTAAAAGAAGTACTAATGGTCTAGGCCATAGATTCAAATTCAATTTTGGAAGAAAAGGTTGATGCCCAGTGTTCTGAGGGCTTACAAAAATAAAGATACAAAACTAATTAAATCAACATTAATTTTTAGCAGAGAACAATGGCTGAGAAGTGAAGACTAATCACCTTTATTTTCAACATGTTGTTCATAAACTTGATAAGAAAATCAATTTATAATTGTTTTAATAATATTTCCATGTGAACTCTTAAAAAAAGAGTCTCATTTTAGTGTTTTCAAGTGCATCGATCACATGTCAACAAATTATATGGTTGCAACAACTTACAAGAAGAAAAGAGAAGAATACTACAATTACTACTAAATTGAAAGGAAAAAAACACATCAAAGTAAGCTTTAAAGGAAAAAAAGAAATAGTGCCAAAGTAACCTTTAAAGGCACTTAGCACAACAATTACCATCTTGAAAATTCCCCTTCAATTACGTAGTAAGTAGTATGTTAGCAAGAAGTAATGTATAAGCAAGTTGATCGTAGCAGGTGGGAAGAAGCACGAACAAACATGCATGACAACCACACAAGCCAGTCTGAATTAATGGGAGGATTTAAGAAGGAAAACTGAGCCTACTATTTAATATATAAATCCAGAACCCAAACCCTAATATTTTTTATATAATTACTTACAAAATCAAATACAATGCTTATAGTTTTAGCAACTTTAGAAAAAATTATAGGGCTACAATTTTACTAAACTAGAATTCTTCATTTCATTTCCTTGTATTTACCAGACACTATCCAACTTTAGCAATCTATGAAAACTAACTTATGAAACCATGCATTTTTTAAGTTTAGCATTTACCATTTTTAAATTCTTCATGGGTATAGGTGGATGGCATATCTAACATGTAGCATATTAGATTCAAACGTGGAATACATGTGAAATACACTACATTCATATGTACTGACTTTATGTGGTACTTGTTTGAATATGACTTGTTAAATGAGATATTTTTTTGAATGTAATTTAAAGTTAGGGTTATATACTATGCATGATATTTCAATAGTATTTCTAGATTATCACATTAATACAATCCTTTGATAGGCTTCCCCAAAACATGGCATTGTACAAATCCTTTGAAAGGGAAATACCAATTGAAAAGGAAAAATAAAACCTTAATAAATATACTCCGATAATTGAATTTTAGTTTAATCCAATAGATTGAAATAATGATTGTTTGGAGATTGGTTTTCATCCATCTCATTTTTTATTCCATGGTAGGTTTCATGGTTTTTAAATAATCAATTATATGTTTAATTTTATTAATTATTTTAATAATATATATATGAAAAAAAGCATAAAGCCCATATATTAATATATATATATATATAAAGGATTTACATTTATCATAGTAGCAACATTAGATTTGAAGGCTCTTTAGTATCCAAATAAGACACTTTAGCCATACAATTTTGACAAAAATATGATATGAAAGCTCTAGATAGTCAGAATACCCATATCCAAATAGACTAAACTACACACCAACCCATACATATAAACTATGCCTATGGACACCTAAACTTGACCACTCCCATATGGTCAAATACACCTTCACATTCCTCTATCTTGCATCCTTAAGCCATATTAATTAAATAAAGGGTTAATTTATTTAATGTAGTCACTTGGTATAAATGAATTAAATCAATTTTCAATTCATCTTCTTCTCTCTCCTCATGTCAACATCCTCCAAAATCCCCTTTAATCTAGATTAATCTAATTAATCTATGATTAGGGTGTGCACATCCCTAATCATCATTAGGGTCACATCCTCCATAATTTTCCACTTGTCTCTAATCCTTCATTAGTCCATCTAATACTGCATTTGTACAACCTTAATCACTGATTTAAGCTAATCTAATCCTCATGCCATTTATGGAATATGTCCTTAGTCAACCATTATTAAATTCTTTCTCCTTTTGGAGAAGGCATCCTCTTCCCCATGTGAATTTAAAATTCACATTTATTCCCCCCATGCATTTTAAGGAATTGTTAATTCCTTCTCCCATCCCCATGAGGATTTGTGAGGAATTTTTAATTCCCCACTTGTCCTCTCAAATTACATGTGGACAAAGACCTCCTTTATGAAGAGATCTTGTCCATTCCCAAGGTACCTCATAGTACCTCCACTTCATCCCCAACTCACCTTCATTTTTCCACCTCACCATCCACATGTCCTCATGTGATGGCTTGTGAAGTTCAAATACATATGACCCCTTGATCTTTCCAAGTTGGGTGCATCTCAGCCATCCATTGGTTTAGAGGAACTTCCCCTAAAAGTAGTGGAATGCCCCTCATTCAAGAAATCACTCAAGAAAGCAATCAAGTAAAACACTTAGCCAAAATTGCATGCACTCACACACAACCTAGCTTACCTCCATTGTTGTAGCCATTAGAGCCATCATATTGCATCCAATCCAATACCCACATCCACCATTGCAATCTCCATAATCTTAGCATCATTTTGCACTAGGATTTAAGTCATTTTTTCAAGAAAGGAGCATACAAATCAAGCATTAAAAAGGGTCAACCAACTCAACAATTCAAGCAAGGTAAAAGGTTTCATTTCTTGTATTTTTTTTGAATTTAACTTAGGCCAATCTTGAGGTGTTGTGTGATTGTTTTTTTTTGCATTTCATTCCATTTTGCATCTTAGAATAGGGAATTTCACTTGCACACATCTTTGGGACGCTCAGTCGGACCCACGTCACAAGTCTACTTTCATGTTTGTTGTTGTTTGAAGTTTTGTAGTTTTGTATCTTAGACACAAGTGTGAATGCGCCCTTGAGGGATGAATCTGCCTGACGCAGGGGTGGATCTACATTCAACATAGGGGAAATCACATACGCCTCTCTATCAAAAAGGCGAACTTGCTACTACAAATCTAGACCCGTATCTTTAGAGGTGAATGCACTCAAGTGACTTGGATGGGTGAACCTATGAGAAGAAGTAGCGATCCTTATTTGACCATAGAGGTGAATATGTTATCACCTCTCCACTCAGTAAGCGACTGTGCTCACGCCCATTTCCTAAAAAGGCGATCCTGAGATCAAAGAAAGGTGAATTTTCTTAATGCAGGGGCGAATTTGAGGTAATCCAAAGTCTTAAATTTTTTATTTGGGTACTGATTTGCTCACTTGTTTGTCTATGATTGTGGGATTTCACCAATGATTTATGCAACTTGTCCCATGTTTGACAAAGATCAGAGGTGAAACTACTAACACTGTTGTAAGACGATCGATAAAATACCCCTAGATTAGATTGTGTGTGCATATTTTTCACACTAGATAGGCATACATAGACTTAATTAAAGGGTCAATTAACTTGTTTATTATGTTTGGGAGTGGGTTGTTGATGTGTGCACGTCCCTTGCACCATACGGTGATCCTGGGTGACTAGGAATCATAACTCATTCCAGTCTAGTCGATTCCACCTAGGCAACACTAGTATGTGTACACTCTCTTCTTATGCTACGTGCAAGCCTGGGGACTAACAAAAACGTCTAGTATTTCCTTCCCTTTAGTGAAACCTACCTGGGATTTCATCACTTGGGGGACAATCTCGACCACATGTTACTAGCGGGGCATATAAAGGGGGGAGAGCTAAATTTGTACCCAAATCTAGTCACGTCATGTCTAGCAAAGCATTGAAGCAAGGGTGATACCTAGATAAGATGTGTAGGGTTGGTTCAAGTTTCTAGTACCTCACTAGGGCTCTCGACCCATGCTTGTGATGGGCTGGTGTTTATGGTTGTGCCTCACACACCCTCCTAGTGTTTTAAGGACTCCCCTAGTAGCTTGTCTAACCTAGATAGAGACTCGTGTTTCATTCGTGGCTTGGTGTAGTGTAGGGGATGTGAACTATACCCAAAAGTTACTCACCACATACTCCCTTAGGTTGAGGTAGAAATCCTCATGGTGAACTATGATAGTTCTTGAGGAGAGAGAGAAGGTGAGCCCATGGCATCTGTTGACAACCCTGTGCCATTGGATCTCTAGCTATCTGCCTTCATGAGAAAGGTGCATCCAGATAACCATCCCGGTATTGTTATGCCTTGCATAACCACCCCATTTTGATTTGGAAAAAAATGGGTCCCCCTTTCTCTTTCTGGTTTCTTTTTTGCCTTTTTGTTACTTGCTTTCCTCTTTGGGGGTGCTTCTATTTTCTGCCTGCTTATCTTTTGTTCTTCCTGATCTGATTTTGGTTTTATCTCAGCTTAGGTTGGTCTTCTTCTGACTAAGTATTGAATGACATTATCATAGACAATGGTGTATTTCATTTTGATATATTTTATCTTCTCCTGAGGGCTAATGGAGATTTTGTTTTGTAGGATTAAATCATGCGCGTGATGATATTTGTCAAGGGAGCTCAGTTGGAGTGCATTCCTCAATCCTGTTGGTCATAACTTTCCTCTAAGAAGAAATTCAGCAAGACCTTGCAGATGTCTTGCCTACTACCAATGCATTTTGTTCAATATCCATCTGTGTTGCCTATCGACAAGACCCCAGAGATGTCACAATGAGTGAAATTCATATGCAAGCATCAATCGGCAAAACATCAATCAGAGTCTCGATGACTAGGAGTTTCCCATCAGCGTGAAAGTCTCCTTTGGAGAAATGTCTTGGCGAGATCTTTATGTCTCACCGATCGACAATGGAGAGAACACATATCGACATGCAGATTTGAATTTGGGGTGAAGTCTCGACGAATTCTTTGTGTCTCGCCAACTAGCGCAAACAATCATGCACTTCGGTGGGGGCTATTGTCTTTGGTGCATGGTCTCGCCGAACACTTGTGGTCTTTCCAACCGCCAATAGGGGCATACATCGGGGAGAGTGGTTCATCTTTGGCATGAAGTATGGCCGAAGTGCTAAAGTCTCAGCGACAGGGGTGTGGTGTCGGCGGGAAGTCTTGTCGATCAAACAAGCTCTCCCCAAACTCAAATGAACTCTCGACGAAGCAGGGAGACTTCGGTATAGGATCTCAGCGAAGGAGTAAGTCTCGGCGATAATTTTTCCTTCGGCAGGAGGTCTGCCGATTAGTGTATGTCTCGACGAAAAGGCAGGAGGAGCCCGAGGAAAGGTCTTGCCGACATGAAGTAATATCTGCATAAGTCTTGCCGATACAAAAATGAACTTGGGGAGGAAACAAAAAGGGTCGTCGTAGGGTCTCCCCAACCATGTAATGTCTTGCTGATAGAAAGGGGACCCCACCGAAAGAAATGGAGCTTGGCAGAGAAGGAAGGGTTCGCCAAAATTTCCTGGCGAAAGGACTTGGTTACACCGAAACAAAAAGGGGCCGAGCCTGAGGAGAACAGGAGGAAATCGAGGGGACTCCATATGAGTGAGGGGACTTTGCTATGAGGTCACAACGACGAGCGATAGTCTCCTCGACATGAAAAATGAGATCACCATGGGATCCTGAGGTTCACCGAGATGTCCCATCGACTAGCGACTATCTTGCCGACGGTTTTCACGAGCTCGATATGACTTCTTCAACTCATTGAAACATCTTGCCGACTGTTTAGTGTCATGCCGATAGTTTATAAAAATGATATAATCACATCGGGGAGACACCGATGGTGTCTCACCGACATGCAATGTTGTTCAAACCACCTTTGACCGCCTGAGGAGCTCACGTGGCATATGTTTAACCAATCAGGAGGAGCTCAAGGGGTGGACTAGTAACAGTTTGACTGATTGACTATTTGGTAAAATGAAAAAAAGGAACCAACTGAGTGTAGCCAGTGTGGATCTGCTTTGTGAACAAGGCAATGGAGTAGCTCAATAAATGGTGGTGTTCATATCTAAAGGGAATCTTGATGGTGCTTCCAAAAGATGGTCAACATGTAGAGAGTCTAGAACATGAAAGGAGGCCGAAGTAAAGAAGAAATTGTGACTCACAGGGACAGCTGTAGTGACCACTAGTGGAGATTGATCAGTATTAATGGTAAAGTGCCCTGGAGCATTCAAGGTAGCCTTGATGGAGTTCAAAGATGGAAATGAAGACAAGAGAGTAAGTGTTACAGCTGCAAAAGATCTAAGGTCATCCCCGGAACAACCTTTCAATAGTATGGACAGTAGGGATTCACATTGAATGCAGCATTGACCCTCTTCAAAAAGATCTGAGAGCCGACTCTCCTGGAAGTAGATATTTTGTAAACCCTAAAAATAGGGGCCAGCGCATTCTTTTGGTAGACTCTGTATATATATGGAATTCTTGCCTCTTTGTAAAGGTTAGAACTTTTAAAGAGAGAACTAACAGTCAGAAAATAGTTAGTTGGTAGTTAGCAGAACTAGAAGAGACAAAACTGCATCCTGATTCTTTGTAATAGGAGCTCCTTTTGTCTTCTTAGGATAGGAGTTAGATTCAGAATAGTTTGTAATGTGGTTTTCAAGTTTTCTTAATATAAATGGAAACAATTTGGAGTCACATATTTTTTGTACACTGGTGATTGTCCCAACTTTGTAAATGTTGCTTATCTGTTTCACTAACAATAGAAGCAACTAGATCTTAATCTACTTCAGATTGTGTTTCAGAATGGTGTTTGTCCTAAGTTAATCATTTGATTTGTGAAGTCTTCAAGGAATGCAATATTATTTTGGTGTTTTATTCAAAATGGTGACTAGTAGTCTATTATTGAAATCAACACTGTGAATGAGTGCAATTGTGTGTTAATCGCAAGTTAACTTTGTTCTTCAGTTTTAGTTTATAATTCCTTGAAGGATAACTAGTCTGGTTAAATTAGATGAACTATTGTTCTTTTTTGTTCCAAAGCCCTGACCTATCTTTTGTTGTTTCTTTAAAAACCCCAGTTAGAGTAGATTTAAATTCATGTTTGATCATAGAACGACCCAGAAGCTCAACACCAGCAGGCCCCTTGAACATTACTGTCACATTGACCAATTGAGCAACATCAGTACCATTAAGAACCAACTACAAAGACCTTGGGAGCTAAGATATCCATGTGATCATCTTTCTCTTTCAAGAGAAACAAAGTAGCAATATGTTGTTTGCATGTTGCTATGCCAAAAGCACCGTCAACAGGAACTAGCGCTAGGAGGGCCTAAAATGGAAAACTAGATAAAGATGGGTTTTTCTCTCTAGAAATGTCCCATAGAGTTCTCTGATCAGCTAAAAATCCACCACCCTTGATAGAACTCAAGACCCCAACAAGACACAGGATCCATAATACTGGCTCAACTATCATACCACCCTTATCAACTCTGCTCACTCCACTAGGATTTTCACCAATACCCCAGTGGATACCTATTAATCCACCACCACACCCATCTCAATTGTCATCACAGCTGGTTCGACCCATACAACAGCTGGCTCAACCACCACCATCGCTACCAATGGCGTTCTTTCAGAATAATCCCTCTCCATTGGGGACTATTCCCAGAGGTTTTCACGATATGCCCAAGAACCCTGAGAAATTCTGCCCCAAGTACATTCATGGCAAATCAAGGAGTGATGAGGAGCACATATAAGCCTTTAAGGATGCTTGTACCAGAGCTCAGATAGCTCACCATGATGTAGTCTGTAGGTTGTTCCCATATTCCTTAGGGGATATGGCGTATAACTGGTATCTTAATTTGCCACAGGGTTCTATTTTGACCTGGACACACTTGGAAAATGCTTTCATCAACCAGTTCAGGGTTTATGTGGACCTAGCTCTTCTATATCACAAATTTGCTACCATCAGAAAGGAACCAGGTGAGTCCTTGCCCTTGTTCAATACCAAATTTCAAAGGATGTATAGGAGGTTGCAGGATCCCTACCTAGTTACTGAGAATAGTGCCATTCAAGCATACTTTAGGGTAATAGACCCTTTGCTAGGTTTGTTCTTGCAAAGGACTTATCAACCAGCTGATATTGATTCTCTATCCAAAGTTTATCATCTAACTATCAAGCTGCAACAACAAATCAATTCTCAACAAGGGAGCCTGGGAGGAGGTTTTCCTTTAATAGGATATCAGATGCATAGCCCAACCCCTCTATTCAATACTATCTCAGGAATGTCTCCTTCCCATTATGGACCTATGTCTGAATTGCAAACCAACCACCCATTCCATTCTTTCCTACTGGAACTCCTGATCCTTTTCAACAATCACAGGTTCCTCAAAGTTCCCATGGTCATCATAACCAAATGGGAATACCAAATCATGGTGGTCAGCCACGTATTGTTAAGAGTGTGGAAAGTGAAAAGACAGCCCAACTTACGAATGAGGTAGAGACCTTGAAGAAAACATTGTCTCAAGTTACAAATGACATGGCTTAGCTTCGATTGAATCCCTCCCAAAACCAAGGTAACCACCCTAACCAAAATTGCAACAATCAGGGTACTTATCATAATAACAACAATTATAACCAAAGGGGTTATCAAGGCCAAAACTCCTCTAACCAAGGGTACCAAAATTAGAATAGAGGATATAACCAAAGGCCAAATAACAATAGATAGTGGAATACAGGGCCCAATAATGGGGGATTTTCTCATTATTATCAAGCAAATGAGGAGAGGACACATACTGCAAATGTGGCCAACCTCAACTTCATGACCAATTGGTGCAGGCTGTATGATACTGCAACCCATTCTAAGGTGAACTGGCCTCAGATGGAGAAAGTTGTCAAGATGGCACACGAAGATTCCCACACATTCAAGAGGAATTCAAACAAAGGAGGTGACTCAGTAGATACTGCAATGGCATATGACCTCTTTGAAGAAGAGTCCTCATTCCCAATGCAAAGTGAGAATGAACCAAAGGAAGACATGTATGATGCCCAAGCCTTTTAGACCAAGGGAGGACACCTTTTGAGAAATCAAAGTAAGGGGCAATTCGCCACATCAGCACCACCTAATCATATGGTGCCTCCAAATCAAAGTGCTGATAATAATCCTCCTCCACCATAAGGCCCACTTGACTGCCATAACAAGGGTAATCCTCCCGATGTTTTCAAAAGCAATGCAAGTTATAATACAGAATTTGATATTGTTTATGAGATGCAGAAACATAAAACTTCTTTGTCATATTTCGACATCTTAAACTGGTGCCCTGCTCAAAGGGAGATAGTGTTGAAAGCTCTAGAACAAGCTGACAAATCAAAAGGGAAAAACAAGGTTTCCCCTGCTGCAGACATGAATGCAGCTTTGTACAGAAATAAGGTAGGTACTCCGCCATTTCTATTGAGTTAAGAATTTGTGGAAATAACTTACATAATTTTTTGTTAGACTCAGGAGCTTTTGGCAATGTTATGCCATTTTTGATATGTAAGAAGTTGGGATTAAACCCCATTCAGACCAACAAGAAGGTCATTCAACTGGACAAGATGGAGGTTAATGTAGTGGGGAATTAAGGAACATACATGTGCAAGTAGGTTCAGACCCTAGGATCCTAACCAACATAGATATTCAAGTAGCAGACATTCCTCAGACCTATGGTATGCTGTTGAGCAGAGATTTGATGAAAAGTCTAGGGGGATATCTTTCCCTTGACTTTTTACATATGTGGCTACCATGGAGAGGGATTCCAACTTAGATTAGGATTGAAAGTGAGCCCCACCTCAAGCATATCATCACAGAATATGATTGCCCCAATGAAGTGGCCTATTTTGAAACTGGTATAGGGGTGTACAAAAGGGATGAAATTTTAACCTTTACTGTTCTTGATCCTAAAGAACTACCAATACACAAGTCCCTTGATCCCCTGATTAATGAAAACCAGCAGGCATTAATCAGGAAGTTGCAACAAGATCAGCTAGTCTTGGGAGAAGGTACAGATCTGCAAAGTCTTCTGCTTCCCAATTGGTGTAGGGTGCATTACCAAAACCATTCTAAATTGATTTGCCAACCTTGCATTGACATTCTGAATCATGTTTCCCAAGCTGAGGAAGCTAACTCAAATCACCTTGAGGCTGTTTCAAATCACCTCTCATTTGATTTCAAGGATGCAGTAATGTCAACCAAAAGCACAAGTGATTGTCAAGAGGATAGCCATAAATTATGTGATATAATTAAATAGGAATTGGAAAATGTACCTAGACAACTTACAGAGCATCCTTTCCCTACATCTGATGCAAAAGACCAAGGAGCCCCACTTCGCGCTAATCCTATCCAAAGGCCTACAAAAACTTTAAAAGGATCAACCCCAGCTTTTGATCAGCTTTGGACCCTTACATTTGATGGGTCCAAATCCAAAATAGGCTGTGGTGTTGGAATTGAACTAACTAGCCCTAAAGGGAAAGTCTTCTTTGCTTCTTATAGGTTGCAATTCGAATGCACCAACAACGTAGCAGAATATGAAGCTCTAGCACGAGGGCTAATGTTTGGACATAAGAAGAAAGTCACAGCCCTGATGGTCAAAGGGGATTTAGAAATAGTTGTTAAGAAAGTACGCAGCCAATACACATGTCACAACAGAAGGCTGGCAGCTTACAGCAATCGGGTATGGAACCTGATTGAGGACTTTGATGCCTTTGGGATTAGCTTAATCCCTAGAAA
This sequence comes from Sequoia sempervirens, assembly GCA_007258455.2. Taxonomy (NCBI): domain Eukaryota; kingdom Viridiplantae; phylum Streptophyta; class Pinopsida; order Cupressales; family Cupressaceae; genus Sequoia; species Sequoia sempervirens. The sequence continues at coordinate 56,418 of VDFB02376454.1, read as the reverse complement.
ATAAAATCAGGTAGCTGATTCATTGGTTGTTGTTGCAAGCACCCTAGAACCTATGCAAGGCTCCAAGCTTAAGAAATTCTCTATGGAATTAATTTCCACCCCTGCAGTTCCTGATAATATCAAGAACTTTCAAGTCTTTGATGATGATCGACATATTCTTTCTTTTTTATCAAGCTCATATGTTTTTGAGGGGAAAATTATTAATGAGTCTAGCAGAGATCAAGGAGATTAGAACTATGAAGATTGTGATACTTAAGGGGTCCTCAATTTAACAAGCAACAACATTCCTAAAGGAATGGTTGCTTTAGAAAGAATTTTTGATTCAAACCCAAGGGCTCGAGAGAAGATATCAGCTGAAGATAAAGGAGGTGAATACGAAATTGTTAACTTAGCCGATTTTGGTCCTGAAAGGAATGTCTACATAGGGAAAGCCTGCCCTGAAGCAATCAAAAAAGACATAGTGAAGGCACTTAAGAAAGATATTTCTGCAATTGCTTGGGGATATGAAGACCTAAAGACATTTGATGGTACTATAATGACTCAAAATATTCCCTTGAAGCCTGAAGCTAAGCCATTTCAACAAAAACAGTGCCCTATCAACGCCTTGATTGAACCATTGATCTATAAAGAAGTTCAGAAACTACTCTCGGCAAGGATAATTTTCCATGTACGCCATTCAACATGGGTGGCTAACTTAGTCCCAGTCCACAAGAAAAATGGGGAGATCAAGCTATGTGTCAACTTCAGAAATCTGAATAGAGCCTCAGAAAAAGATAACTACCCACTTCCTTCTCTGGATGAAGTCTTGTAGACTATCAATGGATCTCAAATGATATCATTCCTGGATGGCTACTTTGGATATAACCAGGTAATGGTTAACTGTGAAGATAGAATGAAGACAACCTTCACTACAAAGTGGGGAACGTTTGTGTACAGGAGGATGCCATTCGGTCTGATAAATGTCGGGGCAACTTTTCAATGTGCCATGGACATAGCATTCAAGGATCTGATTGGGAAGTGCACCATTGTCTACATGGACGACCTGATGGTATTCTCCAAAGATTGAATGAACCATGTTGTGGACTTGGCTAAGGTTCTGGAACGATGTATCCAGTATGGCGTCTCCCTGAACCCCAACAAGTGCGTGTTCAGAGTTTCTGAAGGGAAGCTCTTGGGACACGTAATTTCAGAAAGGGGAATATCGATTGACCCAGATCGAGTTGAATCCATTCTGAAGATCACCTGGCTGGGAAGCAAGAAAGAAATGAGGTCTTTCTTTGGGAAGATCAATTTTTTGAGAAAATTCATAATGGGCTTTGCTGAAATCGTGAAACCACTGAACGAAATGATGAAAAAGGACGCTAAAACAGAGTGGAATGAGGAAGCGAAAGTTGCATTTACACAGGTTAAGCGATCCATTTCAAAGCACCCATTCTCACCAGCTTCGATTATCTCAGACCGTTTTATATCTACTCTTTTTCCTCTGAGCATTCATGCGCGGCTATTTTAACTCAATGAAAAGAAGAGGCAGAGGAGAGACCGATTGCTTTCATGAGCTCTCCCTTCAAAAATGCGGAAATCAAATACCCACCTTTGGACAAGCAAGCCTTTGTGCTAGTTTGGGCTATCAAGAAGTTCTGGCATTACATCCTCTGAAGCCAAATCATCGTTGTAGTCCCTGATGTGGCTGTGAAGTCCCTACTCATGCAGAGTGAGCTGGGAGAAAAGAGAGGCAAATGGATGGCCATCTTGCAAGAATTCGATATGGAGATACACCCTATGAAACTAGTCAGGGGCATGAGTTTGTCCAAGTCCATGGTGAATGATGGCGACAACATCATCTGTCAACAATACATGACCCAGTCTTTCTCTAACGACCCATGGTATGTTGATACCATTTTCTTTATGCTCAACAATCAGTGTCCAGAGGGAATGAATGCAACCCAAAGGAGAGCACTAAGAATGAAGAGTTCTCATTACATGCTCAAAGGAGGGTTGCTATACAGGAGGAATTTCGAAGGAGTATACCTGAGATGCCTTGATCATCAAGAGGCTAAACATGTGATCTCTGAGTTTCATGGGAAACATGGCACAAGTCATGGGTCTACAGATTCTTTGGCACACCAGATCCTCAAATCTGGTTATTACTGGTCCTGTGTATTCAAAGATGCCCATCAACATGTGAGGACATGTCACATCTGTCAGATTTCTACACCAAGGGAATGACATTCAGCCATGCCATTACAACCTTTCTATGAGGTAAGGCCATTTTCCCAGTGGGCACTTGATTTTATAGGGGTAATTAACCCAAACTCTTCTGCAAGACACAAATTCATCTTGACTTCCACTAACTACTGCACAAGATGGACAGAGGCTATACCCTGCAAGAACAACACAATAGAAGTAGTGACCAAGTTCCTTACCGAATACATCACGACCAAGTTTGGGGTACCTTTCGTGTTGGTATGTGACAATGGCTTTTCCTTCTCTTCTGCTGAATTCATTTCTTGGACATATGATCACAAAATTTTCTTAAAGTATTCTTCAAATTATTACCCACAAGGCAATGGAGTTGCAGAGTCAACCAATAAGAATCTCTTAGGGGTAATTAAGAAACTGTTAGAGCATAACCCTAGAGACTGGCATACCCAGCTGAGATTCACATTGTGGGCAGATAGGACTAGGATTAAGGCTACTTTAAACACCTCACCTTTCAAGCTAGTGTATGGCCAAGAGCTGATATTTCCCATCCATTTGCAAATGCCTATCCTTGAGTTCATGCAGAGATTCTACTCTAGTGACAATAGGATAGAGGTAAGACTAGCTGCTTTGTTGAAATTAGAAGAACAAAGAGATGCCGCCTTGCAGTAATTCTTTAGACACTAGGCTATTGTCAAACGTTAGTTTGACAAAAGAGCCGAAATCAAAGCATTTCGGATATCAGACCTTGTGTTATTATGGGATAAAGCTAGTGAAAAGAAAGGCAATCTCCAAAAGTTTGACAAACTCTAGCTAGGTCCTTATCAGATTGTTGAGATCCTAGGGGAAAATGCTTTAAGACTGAGTAGCTTAACTAGAGAACCTGTTCCATTGCCTGTCAATGGTCAGTTTCTTAAGCATTCTTTTGAATCATAAAGCTCATTAATTTATGTTCTGCATGTAAGTAATTTGTTGTTCTTTATGTAAATAATTTGTTTGTCTCCTACTTGTAAATGATTTGCATCTATGTGAATAGTTTATGTGTGTAAATAACTCTTTCCTTCATGTGAATAATTTGTTGCTTCTTTATGTGAATCTTTTGCTCTTTGTTTGTAAATAGTTTGATGTTTATTTGTTTTCCCTTCCTTTTGGTCATTCTATTTCCTTTGTTGTTTGGTTTCTGTTTTGTTTTTTTCTTTGGGTTTGATTTGTCCTTTCCATTTGAAACTGTGGGTTGTTATATAAATACATGCTCTGGTCATTAGGAAAGAAGTGGTTTAGATATTTTCAGGTCTGCTGATTGGGTGATTTTGTCCTAAGCTCTTTTTTTTATGCCCATTGTCAATAAGAGTTGAGGAAGGTCTTGAAAACAAGGTGCAAAGTAAGTAATCTTCATTAGCTCCTCTAAATCTATCACAAATTATCAAGATCATCTCCTTTGTAGTAGTATATTTGTCCTAGAGTGGTAGTATTGTAAGATTTAAGTGAAAAATCCGATCTCCCAAGTGTTGTTATGAGGTCCATGGTAGCTTTCAACCCAGATCAGATGTTAAACATCTGACATATTGAAAAAGAACTAAACGAAATATCTGAAACTCTATGAGAAAACCAAAAAAAAAAAAATAGAAAAGAAAAGAATTATCTAAAGAGAAAAAGGGTTCAATATGAATGGGTGATTCCAGTATCTCTACTGGGGCTATGGATGTCCTGACTGGCAGTAGAGCAATGTTGTGAGAAAACTAGAGGTATCTCCATCTGGGCTATGGACGCCTGACTGGCAGCAGAGCAATGCCCAGGATATCATTGCACAACAGCCCAAGGAAATCAACTCATGTAGCTCAAATCTTGCACATTATTGTTCGAAAGATGAGGAAAACTTTATAAAAGGATGATGCACAATCAAGCACACACATAGATTCAAGGGTAGCCAATGTTGACTTACATCTGAGATTCTAGCTCAACCTTGGTTGTTATAACTGACCCAACTGGAGTTGCGATTTTCATGAACTAGGAGTTTTGGGTAGTTGAATCCTTCCACTTCTTGAAAATGGTTAAACCATTTTCCTAGCCAAGTCGCCATTTGTTATTCCTTGCATAACCACCCCATTTTGATTTGGAACAAAACGGGTCCCCCTTTCTCTTTTCGGTTTCTTTTTTTCCTTTTTGTTACTTGCTTTCCTCTTTGGGGGTGCTTTTATTTTCTGCCTCCTTATCTTTTGTTCTGCCTGATCTGATTTTGGTTTTATCTCAGCTTAGGTTGGTCTTCTTCTCGCTAAGTATTGAATGACATTATCATAGACAATGGTGTATTTCATTTTGATATATTTTATCTTCTCCTGAGGGCTAATGGAGAGTTTTTTTTGCAGGATTAAATCATGCACGTGATGATATTTGTCAAGGAAGCTCAGTTGGAGTGCATTCCTCAATCCTATTGGTCATAATTTTCCTCTAAGAAGAAAGCCAGAAAGACCTTGCAAATTTCTTGCCGACTACCAATGCATTTTGTTCAATATGCATCTATGTTGCCTATCGGCAAGACCCCAAAGATGTCACGGCGAGTGAAATTCATATGCAGGCATCAATTGGCAAGACATCAATCAGAGTCCCAGTGACTAGGAGTTTCCCATCAGCGTGAAAGTCTCCTTCAGAGAAAGGTCTCAGTGAGATCTTTATGTCTCACCGACTGGCGAAGGAGATAACACATATCGGCATGTAGATTTGACTTTGGGGTGAAGTCTCGACGAATTCTTTGTGTCTCGCCGACTAGCACAAACAAGCATGCACTTCGGTGGGGGCTATTGTCTTCAATGCATGGTCTCGTCAAATGCATGTGGTCTTGCCAACTACCGATAGGGGCATACATTGGGGAGAGTGGTTCACCTTCGGCATGAATTTTGGCCGAAGTGCTAAAGTCTCGGCGATAGGGGTGTGGTGTCAGCAGGAAGTCTTGCCGATCAAACAAGCTCTCCCCGAACTCAAATGAACTCTCGGCGAAGTGGGCAGACTTCAGTATAGGTTCTCAGCGAAGGAGTAAGTCTTGGCGATAATTTTTCCTTCAGCAGCAGGTCTAGCCGATTAGCGTATGTCTTGCCAAAAAGGCAGGAGGAGCCCAAGGAAAGGTCTTGCTGACATGAAGTAATATCTGCATAATTCTTGCCGATACAAAAATGAACTTGAGGAGGAAACAAAAAGGGTCACCATAGGGTCTCCCTGACCATGTAATGTCTTGCCGACAGAAAGGGGACCCCACCGAAAGAAATGGAGCTTGGCAGAGAAGGAAGGGTTCATCGAAATGTCCTGGTGAAAGGACTTGGTCACACCACAACAAAAAGGGGCCGAGCCCAAGGAGAACAGGAGGAAATTGAGGAGACTCCATACAAGTGAGGGGACTTCGCTATGAGGTCACAGCGACGAGCGATAGTCTCCTCGACATGAAAAATGAGATCACCATGGGATCCTGAGGTTCGCCGAGATATCCCACCAACTAGCGATTGTCTTGCCAATGGTTTTCACGAGCTCGATATGACTTCTTCAACTCGCCGAAACATCTTTCCAACTTTTTAGTGTCATGCCGATAGTTGACAAAAATGATATAATCGCATCGGGGAGACACTAATGGTGTCTCACCGACATGTGATGCTATTTAAACCACCTTTCACCACCTGAGGAGCTCTCATGGCATATGCTTAACCAATCAGGAGGAGCTCAAGGGGTGGACCAGTAATAGTTTAAATGATTGACTGTTTTGGTAAAACGAAAAAAAGGAACCAACTGAGTGTAGCCGGTGTGGATCTTCTATGTGAACAAGGCGATGGAGTAGCTCGATAAACAGTGGTGTTCAGATCTAAAGGGAATCTTGATGGTGCTTCCAGAAGATGGTCAAAGTGCAGAGAGTCTAGAACATGAAAGGAGGATGAAGTAAAGAAGAAACTGTGACTCATAGGGACAACTGTAGTGACCACTGGCAGAGATTGATTAGTATTAGTGGTAAAGTGCCCTGGAGCATCCAAGGCAGCCCTGATGGAATTCAAAGATGGACATGAAGAAAGGAGAGTAAGTGTTGCAGCTACAAAAGATCTAAGGTCATCCTCGGAACAACCTTTCAACAGTATGGACAGCAAGGATTCACATTGAATGCAGCATTGACCCTCTTCGAAAAGATCTGAGAGCCAACTCTCCTAGAAGCAGATATTTTGTAAACCCTAGAAATAGGGGCCAATGCATTCTTTTGGTAGACTCTGTATATATATGGAATTCTTGCCTCTTTGTAAAGGTTAGAACTTTTAAAGAGAGAACTGACAGTCAGAAAATAGTTAGTTGGTAGTTAGCAGAACTAGAAGAGATAGAACTGCATCCTGATTCTTTGTAATAGGAGCTCCTCTTGTCTTCTTAGGATAGGAGTTAGATTCATAATAGTTTGTAATGTGTTTTTCAAGTTTTCTTAATATAAATGGAAACAATTTGGAGTCACATATTTTTTGTACACTGGTGATTGTGCCAACTTTGTAAATGTTGCTTATTTGTTTCACTAACAGTAGAAGAAACCAGATCTTAATCTACTTCAGATTGTGTTTCAGAATGGTGTTTTTCCTAAGTTAATCATTTGATTTTTGAATTATTCAAGGAATGCAATGTTATTTTGGTGTTTTATTCAAAATGGTGACTAGTAGTCTTTTATTGAAATCAACACTATGAATGAATGCAATTGTGTGTTAATTGCAAGTTAACTTTGTTCTTCAGTTTTAGTTTATAATTCCTTGAAGGATAACTAGTTTGGTTAAATTAGATGAACTATTATTCTTTTCTATTCCAAAGTCGTGACCTATCTTTTGTTGTTTCTTTAAAAACCCCAGTTAGAGTAGATTTAAATTCATGCTTGATCATAGAACGACCCAGAAGCTCAACACCAGCAGGCCCCTTGAACATTAATGTCACATTGACCAATTGAGCAACATCAGTACCATTGAGAACCAACTACAAAGACCTTGGTAGCTAAGATATCCATGTGATCATCTTTCTCTTTTAGGAGAAACAGAGTAGCAATATTTTGTTTGCATGTTGTTGTGCCAAAAGCACCGTCAACAGGTATCATAGAGTATTAACCTTGGGGTGTCCCCTCAAGGTGGTGGGCCTACATCGAGTTAGCAAAACTTTACTACTAGTTTTAGGCTTGTGTTGCTTGGAGTGTTTTCTCATGATATACCAATGCTTGTCATCAATCCGAGTCAATCCAACCCATTGCTTCTTGTTTGCCATGTTCTTAATCCTTAGTCATAGTCTTCCCCTGCCCTCAGTGGTGAGTTTGCTTCTCACAGGGGAAAACTTGCATTGTGGACAGGCGATCCTACCCTGAAAGGGACAAATCCATGTCATAGTCTAGTCTAGTCATCCTTTAGGTGAACTCGCTCTTGCTAGTGGAAAATTTTCTTGTGGGTCTCTTAGATAGGTCACCCCGCATCCACCTATTCCCTAAATAGGCGATCATGTCGACCTCATAGGCAAGTCTGTGTCTAGTATGTACCATCTACATCCGTTGATCCCCTAGAATAGGTGAGCCTATTGTTCGTAGGGGCGATCCTGCATCCATTCCATACCATCTCTATTTGTACACCCAAATACATAAGCAATCCTGTTAACCTGATAGGTGATCTTGCGTATGGTCCATACCATATCCTATCTATACATCCGAGGAAATAGGTGAATTCATTATCCCGATAGGAATTACTGTGTCTTGTTTGTACGCCTGAAGAAAGAGGTGATCATGATAGCTAGATAAGTGAACCTATTGACCACAAGGGTGATCATGTGTCTACCTTACTGTACATAACAAGATTTAGATGATCTTGATACTATTTTTGGTGATCCTGTGAGTCTCGTTTGTGTAGTCCAAGATATAGGTGAACCCATGAATTAGAGAGACGATCATGTTATGCACTAAGGCAATTTTATACCTCTTTGGATAGGAAATCTCATTACCTGGAAGGGAAAACCTGTGATACACAGAGGCGAATCCATCTCTCATACAAAAAACTTGAGAGTTAATTCTTTGGACCACTGAAAGCCTATTGTTTCCTGAGTCCATTCCTATGATCGAATTTTTTTTATCATCCATCTACCCATAATCATCATTTTAGTTTGTCTACATTTTTTGAAATTCATTGAATCTTTAATCAAATCATATAGGTGCATCTTAGGATATCCCTAGATTGCATATTCATTGTCAATTTTTCAATCTAAGTCCCTCAGACATCATTTTAGGGCACTTTTATAAAAATTGCATTAGATAACTAGCCTCAATCATTATCATCCATGCTTACTTAGGATTGTCATCTGTCCTGAGTCAGTAATCCTTTTGGCCTAATCAATCTATTTCCATCTTGAGGTAGATTCTATGCCATAATCATCATCCCCATCATTTGATCCAATCATCATCATCCTGCATCATCTAGTCACCCTCTTGAACTAGGTTCAGAGTCAATCCTATCGATCCTATCCAATCAATCATCCTATCCAATCAATTAATATGATTCAATCAAATCCAATCATCAATCTATCAATAATCATCTAATCAATTCATTTGTCATCTTAGCAATCCTTTTAGTCATCATCTAGATCATTAACCCTTTAGTGCATCTTAGGGTAGTGTCATTTTAGTCCCCTAGTCATCTGTAGTTTCATGCCCATTACCACTCGATCACAAGTAAGAAAACTCATGGAACAACAATAGTCTCAAGGTAGTCAGCCTCAGTATTCCCCAAATCCCCCCACTAACGGTGGTTCATCACAATCCAAAACTGAAGTTCACACACAATCCACCCCTGAAGAAAGCATGATTAACCAACTCGAGCTCACCATCAATAAATATCTTAGCAACCCCACTAATGTTCAAATGACAGATCATCTTCTTGATGAGTGTGGTGATAAAATCCTAGCCTCATTACTCATGAGTGGTATTAATCCACCACCAAGATTTGATATGTCCCAGTATGTTAACATCACACCTCCTTAATCACAAGATCCACAAAATTCTTAGGTTAATCCCAACTCATCAGTCCCACAAATCCCCCCAATTTTTCCACACAACACCTGGTACCAACCTAGATTCGGAAATTATGTATGTTATCGAATTCCACCCCCTCCAATTCAAATTTCAGTCATGGGTGTAGCACCTGATCCCAACAATCCGCAAGGTCCTAGTCTTAATATTCCTCAAGCCTTTACCAGTTACCAAGATCCAAACAACCCTCAAGGGTCTAGTCTTGTTAACCCACAAGGTATGAACATTCCGTGAGGTCCCATTCTCACACCATCTGCACCACTACTTCCACCGCATCAATTGAATCAATCACTAGGGAATATTAGGGGAAATCCCTTCGCTGCTCAACCTCCTCATATACCTCTTTGCTCAACGCACACATCAAACTTTCCTCCTCATCCATTCACATCTCAGCATCCACCTCAAGGAAATTGACCACTGCAACAACCCCCATCACAACCCCCACATCACACTCAAATTTTTCTGCAACATCAACAACCACCCTTGCATCAAGCACAGGGTAATCCATCACAACCCCCACATCAACCTCAAGGTAATCCATAGAAAATACCACCGCAACCACCCCATCAATAGCCTCTACCTCAAACTCAAATACCATCCCAATCTCACCAACCACAACACCAGTCTCAGGGTAATCCATCAGAGCCTCCTTGTCAATCATAAGTCCCCCCTCAACAACAATTATCTTATCAAAAACCACCTCAGCAATCTCAAATCCCATCACAACCAGCATCCTATCAGAAACCTCCTCAACAAAAACCACCATATTTCCAACAACCTCCTCAACATTCCTAGGTCCCTTCACAACCTCCTCCTCATACTCAAATTTTGTCACAATCACAGCAGTCCTCTCAACAAATCCCAGGCAACCCTGCTTCCCAATACCTATACCATCCCCAGAGCACCTACTATCTGCAAGCCACTACATCCAAACTCAATCCAAATTATTATTACTATAATCCAACACAATCCCAACAACAACCATCTTACACTAGCCCCCCGCAATCACAATATAACACCCATTATCAACAATCCAATCCACAACAACCTCCATATGCTTTCCAGCAACAAACTACATATAATTACCAATCCAATCTGTTTTACTCCCAATAGCCACCGTCATATCATCAGGGTTCCTCTTCATCATATTATCAAGCCTCATCATCATATCAACAAGCTTATGCCAATCCTCAATCCACGTATCCCAATCAATACCAACAAACCCCTCCATATCCACCTTCACCATCATATGATCAGTCCATTCTGCCTCCACCTCCATCACATTAGTAATATATCCCCTATGATTAGTCCAACCTAGTAGGTCCTTCCTCCTCAGTACCCATTAATAATGAGTGGGAAGATATGAAATCCAACCTCAAATACTTGCAAGTGGGGATGTCCAAGAAGTCCTTCAAATTTGAGGAGATTTTCCCTTATCCATTTGATCCCTCCATCTCACTCATCCCCTTTCTGAAGCACTTTGAAATGCCAAAATTTGATAAGTATAGAGGAAGGAGTGACCCAAGAAATCACTTGTAGGAATTTTACATTCATTGCCAAGAATTCTTGCATAATGACAACTATCTTTTGTGATTGTTCCCTAGGAGCCTAATGGGGCAAGCTCTAGACTGGTTCATGGATCTATCGAAGGGGTCAATTTCTTCCTTTGTGAATTTTTTAGAAAAATTTGTTGCCCACTTCTCCTTTAATTTGGAGAAGGACATGGACACTCTAGAATTCTTGAAAGACAAACAACATGAGGGAGAAACTTTTTCAAGCTACCTACAAAGGTGGTGAGCCCTGGCTAGTAATTCAATCTCAATGAGGAGGACTTGGTAACCATCTTTGTTGCAAATGCCCATCCTGAACTGGCCCATAACCTATGCCTCCATTATGTTACCACCTTTGCAGAGGTCATTGAGAAGGGAACTACCATCGAGAGGGACCTTATTCCTAAATGAAAAATCAAAATCTTTAGCCAAGATAAAGATAAATCATCTGGAGACAAATCTAGTTACTAGAACAAGAATAAAAATGTTGTCAATGATGGTGTCACTGACACCAAACATATCCAAGTAGCTAGCACTTTGCAAAGATCCCAATATGTCCCAATCCACAATTAATTTCCAACGTCATATTTGTACCACATGGTGCACCCTGTCCTCCCCCATAGTCTAATCAATACAATCAAGGGAATAATAAGTGTACATTCACTACTTTGGGAGAATACTTGGATACCATTTTTAAGAGGCTACTTCAAGCGAATTATGCGGTCACCTATCCTGTGACAAAGCATTTTGATGAATTGAAGCACAAACCCATTTGTTATAGAGAGCATGAGTATTGTTATTATCACAAGATCAAAGGTCACTCCACTAATAAATGTCAAGGACTTAAAGGTTATATCCAAGATCTCATAGATCAAGGTGATATCGTAGTAGATGCAAATCAAGCCACATCATCCAATGCTCGATTACAGATATATCAAAATGCCTTCCCTAAGCATAATCAGGGCCCCGATACCTCAAATGTAAACCCCGAGCCTAACAATAATAGCTAGAATAATAGCACAAATACTAGTAGCTATAAAAATGTTTCATACAAATATGAGAGCATTATTACATGTATTAGTCAAGGGGAGCCATGAGTATCTATGATCTCACACTATACCTACATATTAGTTCCTAGGCCTTCCGATTCTTCTCAGCCAACTCCAATGAGCTCACAGTACAATATCCTTGACCATCTTGGTAAGACCCCAGCCCAAATATCCATTCTAGATTTTCTTGGGTCTTCCCCAATCCACCAAGAAATCTTTACAAAATCTCTACAAGATATGCATGTGTGTAACAAAATTGGTCCCACCCAGTGCCAAACCTTAGTAGGACATTTTTCATCCACCTATCAATTGGGATTGATCCAAAATGATATGCCACTAATTGATCCATCCCATAACCATGCTTTACACATTGAAGTCCTAGTCACCCGCCATAAGGTGAAACAAGTCTTGGTAGATAATGGCTCGTCCCTCAATCTATGTACATTAAAGTTCATAAAATAGGTAGGGTATACTCATGCTGACTTGGACAATCAAACCATTACAATCAAGGCCTACAAGAATGCAGAAAGGGACTTAGAAGGTATCATTTGTCTTCCTATCCAGGTTGGCCACATCGTGCAATACACTACATGCCATGTCCTTGATCTACATTTTCCATACAACCTTCTCCTTGGCTGATCATGGATCCACACCATGCAGGTCATTCCATCCACTTATCACCAATGCCTAAAGTTCCCATACAATGGGGTCAAAGTAACCATCCATGCAGATCCTCAACCCTTTGAGTACTATCATGCTCTAGAGGCTTCATTCCCACATTCCCAATATTTTCTAGGAGTAGAAGTGGGGGCACCTCAGGCATCATCATCCAATCCATCCTCCAATTCATCATCTACCACATCATCCACTCCATCCACCACATCTAACTCTACCATCACCAAGGTCCAAATCGTTAATAAAGGTTGTGGATAATATGAGATGCATACAACTCTAAATGTGGCAACCATGCCTCTATCTCCTTGCACCTTGGCCAACCTTCTCAGTTAGCATAGAAGGAAGAAGTGAAGAAAAAAACTATCAGCTCTAAGAATGTGGGTTACCACTTTCCAATCCCTAGGAACACTACAAGATCAGACAAAGGAAGACATCAGTCAGTGGATCTACAGAGAAGAACCTGAGCCATCACTTCCCCTCATTGAATACTTCCAAGAGGTCTATCCCCATGCTTTGAAGCTTGTAGAAAAATACAACTATCAAGGGGGAGTACTTGGTGTAGAGGAACATGGAAGAGTGCAGCCCACTGAGACACCTGTATGACCTAAACATTTGGGCTTAGGATATGACATAAAGAAAAAGTATCTTGCACCATCCACTAGCACCTTGAATGATGTCAATTCATATAACGATTTCCTTGAAGACATACCTGAAGAAGGAGCCATCATACTCCCATACAATGATGTAGATATCCCCTCACTTTTTGATTCCACATCAATCTTTTCCATTAGCCTTTCCCTCTGTCACCCTAACCTTATTGATTGGGACCTACGATGGAGTGCACCCATAGAAATTTTTCCTTAAGAGGACGCTTATGTACATCTTATGAGATTGGGGAAGATGAACACCCTAACTACAAAAGCAAAAATAAACAAAACAAAAAAGATTCATCTAGTGAAAACCTCCCCGAGGCACTTCTTGACTCATCAAAAGTAAAAATAAAAGGTGTATCCGATAGTGAAAACATCAATGAGGTACTAGAGGATGGGGATGTTCATCTTCCCCTTGTTGGAGCTCATTTATCTAAACAATCTTCCATTTTGATTGAGGAGACACAAGACCTTAACTTGGGAACAAAATAAGAGCCGAAAATCACCTATGTGGCCAAGTCATTGTCAGAGGAAGAGTACCCCATCATTGACAATCTGCTAAAGGAAGGGATCGTTAACTTTGCATGGTCCTATTTAGATATGTCAAGATTAGACCCCACATTGGTTGTACACCACCTTGACATTCATCTGGATGTAAAACAAGATAAATAGAAGCTCAAAAAAATGCATCCCCAAGTGGCCCTACTTGTCAAGAAAGAACTAGAAAAACTGTCAGAGGTTGGACTCATTAGACCTATTGATTACTCTAATTGGATATCCAACATAGTACATGTGGCTAAACCTAATAGGAACATTAGATTTTGTACAAACTTTCAAGATCTTAATAAATCTTTCCCAAAAGATGATTTCCCACTTCCTAACATTGACATGTTGGTAGATCTCACAGTAGGACATGCTATGCTATCCCTCATGGATGGATTTTCTGGCTATAATCAAATTAGAATTGCACCTGAAGATTAGCACAAGACTGCTTTCACCACCCCCTGGGGAATTTTTTTCTATAATGTCATGCACTTTGGTCTCAAGAACGTGGGGGAAACCAATCAACGTGCAATGACCATCGTCTTCCATGACCTAATTCATATTATAATGGAGGATTATGTTGACGATCTGCTAGGGAAATCCAAAACAAGAGAAGATCATCCTAGGATCTTGAGGAAAATCCTTAAGTAGTTAGAACAATACAAGCTACAATTGAATCCAAAAAAAGTTTGTTTTTGGTGTCACATCTAGAAAATTGTTAGGCTTCATAGTATCTAGAAGGGGCATCAAAGTGGATCCAGCAAAGGTTAAGGTTATAATGGAAATGCCCCCACCTCGCAATCTAAAACAATTAAGAAGTCTACAAGGAAAATTACAGTCTATCAGGCACTTCACAGCCCATCTTGCTGATAAATTCCAATAATTTACGCACCTCTTGCATAAAGACATAACCTTCAAATGGGACCCAGAGTGTCAATGAGGTTTTGAAAAGATCAAGGAATATCTAGCCAATCCACCAATTTTAATGCCTCCCATTCCAAGTAAACCACTACTGCTATATATCTCAGCTACTACATCAGTTGCACCAGGGGCATTGTTGGAACAACATGATGAGTTTTCTAAAGAACATGTCATCTACTATATCATATGTATACTTGTAGGCTATGAGCTTAATTATTCCCCCATGGAAAAAGCTTTCTTAGAAGTTGTTTTCAGCTCACAAAAATGTTGGTGTAAATAGGTTTTTTTTACCTTTTACACATTGTCTTAAGCTTAACTTAGGACATACATTTAATATTTACATAGTGGAGCATTTAATAATGTTCTTGCATTTGTCTCGAGTAGTTTCACCTATGATTCATTGATGAGTCTGTTCACCACCTTTCCTTTCCTATTTAATAGGCTTCTATGTACATTATTCAATATATAATCTTAGCTTTTAATAAAGCTTACCACATATTTGGTGATTATTATTTTCTCGGCTATGAAGGTTGAGTTGTAGGTTGTTCCTAGGTGATTTGGAGCTTTTCTCCAACATGGTATCAGATTAGATCTCCTACCCTTCCTTCCATTGAGAATTTTTTTCCTATTGGTGAGCTTAAGAACTGAGGTCACTGGTGTTTTGGTAGACCTCCATGTGGTTAGTAAGCACCTTTATCGATTTTTCTATTTTCGCAAAAAAAAATTTCAAAAAAATATTTCTGCGATTTGATTGTTAAATTTGAGGCAAACTTTTGCTTTTATCAGGCATATATTGTGCAAATTATATTGTTTGGGGTTTTATTAAATCTCTGCATATCCGTATTTCCTTTGTCGGTGGAATTTTCCATCAATTGAAATTCATTCCACGTTCATTCACATCTATCAACCAAGTCCAGATCGCAGGTAGAGGGTACAAATCGGCGTATTTTGCAGGGTTAAAATTCCTTGATCGGCATCAAGATCCGGTCACATCTGGGTACAATCTATTGTCATCATCGTTGGCTTCCTCTATCAGCCTATGTGCAATCTTTTGGTATGATTTTCTCAAGGTTCAGATCCGAAATACTCTTCTATATTGGCTCAAGCAAGATATTTTTCTTGGCTATTTTCCAGTCATCCTCCTTCTATGGAATTAATCACATTGTCGAGTATTTTGCTCGGCTATTTTCTGTCGGTCTTTATTCTCATCATTGACCTTTGCATTCTTCCTGCCAGCTGATCACAATCCCCACTAGCGGTCCTCTTTGTCCTATCAAATCATTCTCTGTGGACAGATCTTCATTTTGGCGTACAATCCTGTCAAATCAGCAAATTCTTTGTACCTCTGCATCGGCATACAGGACTGGTCACAGTAGATTTTTTTTGGATCAACGTTTATTTCTATCGAATGGTATTTTATATCGCAGGTTTATATCTATTTAAGCCTTTTTAAATACTACAAAATCTTTTTGTTAAGCCAACAATTATGTGTAATTGCCACTGATAAAAATTTGCAATGGTCGTCGGTGCTTTTTTAAGCAGCGTGTTATTTTATTTTTGCCACTTTTTGCAATAAGGTCATTTGAATGATCTGATTGTAGCCCCCAGGTGCACAAATTTTGCACCTATTAATTCTTTGTCGTGTCTATGTTTTTTCCCCCAAGTGCCTTTTATAGGCCTCTTTTTTCATTTTTTCATAACTTTTGCAAACGGAGGCCATTTTTCAGAAACGAGACATCATTGGAAAGTTGATTCTATCCTCTATACAGATTTGAGGTTATTTTTCATCATGGAGGAATATGTGAACATTCATTAATGCATGTACTATTTTCTTATTTGTGTGCATTAGGTTTGCATTATTTGATCTTTGCACTTCAGTTTAGTTCTAGATCATCTTTCAATCAACTGTTGCTTCATAGATACCAGAGATGTGCTAGTTTGTGATTTTTCTAGTGTTCCTTGGCATTGGGTTTGTTGTTGCTTTATCATGATTCCAACTTGAGTCCTTGAGTGACTCTAATATGGTTTTTAGCAAAAAAAAGTATATTTCCTTATTATCGCATTCAGGATTCCAATGTTACTCCACAGTGTACTTCCAGTGGTTCTCCTTGTAGCAGGTTATCTCATTATGGGGGGTTGTATGAACTCTCTTATCATCCTTTGTATGGATAGATATTGATTGGATTTGTGATGGATATCATTATTGTATTTTATCTCTCTTTTGGGGAGGAGTTTGGTCCCACTAGGTTTTCTCCTTTTCTCCAGTTGTGAGAGATTGCATTGCATTGCATATGTACATGAGTACCTAATATGACCTCATAGTCGGGACTCATATTTGCATTTCATCTTGCACAATAATCTCCCTAAGTTTTCACTGAAGGGGGGTGTTGGTGTAAATAGGTTTTTTTACCTTTTACACATTGTCTTAAGCTTAACTTAGGACATATATTTAATATTTTCATAGTGGAGCATTTCATAATGTTCTTGTATTTGTCTTAGGTAGTTTCACCCATGATTCATTGGTGAGTCTATTCATTGCCTCTCCTTGCCTATTCAATAGGCTTCTATGTACATTATTCAATATATAATCTTAGCTTTTAATAAATCTTATCACATATTTGGTGATTATTATTTTCTTGGATGTGAAGGTTGATTTGTAGGTTGTTCCTAGGTGATTTTGATATTTCCTCTAACAAGAAACTAGATCACTATATGCTCAGTCATCCTATTAAGCTAGTCAAAAGTTAACCCACTCAAATATTTTTTATCAAGAACATCATTAACTGGTCTCATGGCCAAGTGGGTTATGCTACTTAGCGAGTTTGACAGAATATGTGGACTGTAAAGCAATCAAAGGGAAAGTGATAGCAAATAAATTGGTTGTTGCTCCTTTGGTAGATGCATATCCATTAGTAGCATAGTTTCTTGATGAAGGGGTCCATACAGTCTTTGAAGCAGATACATCGAAATTATATTTCGATGGGTCATATATGCACAATGGAGCTAGTACGGGTATCCTCTTTGTCACCCCTCAAGGTGATTACATTCCAAAGTCCTTCAAGCTAGCATTCCCATGCACAAACAACATTTTTGAATATGAAGCTCTAATCACTTGTCTAAGAATCACAGTCCAATGAAATATCACTCGTCTTCATGTCTTTGGTGATTCTCAACTGATAATCAAGTAGGTCAATGACAAGTTTCAAACCAAGGATGATAATATTTTACCTTATAAATGCATGGTGGATGACTTCAAGAAGTATTTCACGCATATCTAGTTTGAGCAGATTCCTAGAGTGCAAAACAAGGTAGTTGATGTTATGGTTGTGATTGGCTCTCTTATCGACATGCCTAGAGACCAAACGGATTGTGATTTCCTCATCGAGCAACTATTAGTCCCAATGTGTGATATTATGGACAATTAAATGGCGTGTGATATCGTAGGTCCCCAATCACCTTGGTTTCATGATTTTTTATACCTATCTGCATGACAATATCCTACCACCTGATCTTGCTCGTAACCAATACAAATCATTCATTCAACATACTTCTCAATACACAATCGTGGGAGATACACTTTATCGTAGAGGGTATGATGGCACTCTCCTTCGATTTCTAAAAGAATCAAAATCCTATGTTGCATTAAATGAGGTGCATAGTGGTGTCTATGGGTCTCATTCTAATGGAATTTCCTTAGCAAAGAAATTTCTCAAAGAAAGATATTATTGGTCCACTATGGAGCATGACGCTTGTGAGTTTGTGAAGAAACGTGTACCATGTCAACAGCAAATGGATCTAATCCATGCTCTTGCATAATATTTATAGCCCATCATCACACCGTGGCCTTTTTCACATTGGGGCTTCGACTTAATCAACAAGATTTACCCTCCCTCATTTGATGGTCACACCTTTATCATCACTGTCACTTAATACTTCACTAAGTGGGTGGCTTAATACTTCACTAAGTGGGTGGAAGCGATTCCACTCTCCCAAATCACTGGTATTCAGATTTCCAAATTCATCCTCTACCATATTCTTTGCAAATATGGTATCCCCTCCACTATCATTACCGACAATGGTGAGCCCTTCAAAAACTATTATATGAAGCACCTTTGTGAAACCTATCATATCCAGCATTGTTGGTCAACTCCCTATTACCCACAAGGTAATGGACAAGTTGAAGCAACCAACAAGACCCTTATCAAAATCTCAAAAAGGTTGTCAACAATACTAGTCTAGATTGGCACCTCCATCTTAATCTTTCCCTTTGGGCTTATTGCACATCCATCTGCACCCCCACTGGTGCTACCCCATATTCTCTTGTTTATGGAACTGACGCCATCTTTCCAATTGAAGTTGAGATCCCATCACTTTATATCCCTCTGAAGAATTTAATCAATGATGAAGATGCTTGGGTCACACGGTTAAGTCACCTTGAACTCCTAGATGAGAAATGCATCAATTCTTATAATCATCTCCAACCATATCAACACCATCTTAGGAGAAGTTATAACAAGAAGTTTTGTCCTCACCAATTCAACGTTGGTGATCTAGTCCTGAAAGAGAATCAACGTACCCAACAGGATTGAGAAAAGAAGGGAAAGTTTGAAGCAAATTGGTTGGGTCCATATGTTGTCACAGCAAAATTAGGTTCTAGGGCATATCGGCTTGCAACACTTGAGGGGGAACCCTTAGAGGATCCTATTAACTTCATCCACCTGAAACGGTTTTACACCTAGGTCAACTGGGTTATCCTACCTAAAAAATACCAAAAAAAGTAAAAAATCAACAAAAATACAAAAAATTCCAAAAGTCTAAAAATCCAAAAAAATAGTAAAGAGAAATAATATGTCCTATGGTGAAAACCACCCTTGGTGGCGCCTTGGATAAGTACGTTTAGTGAAAATCTGGCAACATGCGCCATTCATAGAGGGATTAATCATTATCTACCTTGCATCCTATGTTCTCTTATGATTCCATCCATCCTATCTGCATATCCTATCCTCACATCCTATTGTACCCATCCCTCCATCGATATCCTATTATCCATCGCTTGGTATATTTTTATTGAGCATTGGATGATTTAGATTGGCTATCCTAAATTTGAGTTTTTACCCTGACTCTGAGCTTTTCATCGCCTGTATATTGGTGTCATCTATCGGTCTCGTGTCTTCATCTAGGGTCCTCCATTGTGTCAATCTTCATTAGGTCTAATATCATCTTTCATCCATTTTTATCGAACTACATTTCCTCTATGCTT
Source organism: Sequoia sempervirens (assembly GCA_007258455.2). Classification (NCBI taxonomy): domain Eukaryota; kingdom Viridiplantae; phylum Streptophyta; class Pinopsida; order Cupressales; family Cupressaceae; genus Sequoia; species Sequoia sempervirens. The sequence goes on along the minus strand of VDFB02376454.1, from coordinate 36,514 downwards.
TCATGTAGGCAAGGTTAATCATTTGATCAGCCCCTAAGGCATTTGTCCATTCAATCTTCATCATCCATCAAGATCTCCATTGTCCTCTTTCTACTTTTGTCCATGGTTAGTTGTCAGTCTTTTATCAAACTACAAGGTTTTTGCGCTTTCATATAGGCAAGGCCATCAATCGATGAGCCCCCAAGACCCTAGATCTGTCCTTAGGGTGTGTCTTGGTTTTGTGTCATGTTTTCAAGTGTGTCCCTATCCAACTAGTTTCTAGCAAAAAAAATCCATTAGTATCATGAGGTTCAATCAGTTTTGAGTATCTTGACTCATGTCAATCACCTAATATATCCTCCATCCTTGGTCTTAATAGGATGTATCCTTCCTTAAATCAGACCCCATTAATCCCATCCATCTACTAATCCTATGGAAAAGGACATTTAAAAACTTTTGTGATCTTTTGATGCTTTTGGAATTTTTGTTTATCATTTGAGCTTCCTATTATACTTTGCCAGGGTCGCTACAATCCATCATATCATGGTACGCTTTGACAGGTAAACATAGGGGCATATCTTGATTTTTGTGTGCTCTTGTCTTCTCAGTTGTCCCACATAGTACCCATCAGGATCCCCATGGTCTTGTGTTACATTGGGGCATCCTTTGTGTTTGTGGTTACTCCAACATCTGGCCCAACCAAAGCCATCACAACTTTGGGTTTTGGGATAGCCTTCTTGTTTGTTGTGTTTGTATTATGCATTTGACACTAATCAGCCTTGGTTCTTCATACCTTGGTTTATCATGTCCTATGCTATAGTAAAAATCAGTGCTCCTAATATGGAAAAATGGTATTAGATTTGCATTTCATTTATCCTCTCATTGCATTGTATTTATCCCCATCCATTCTTCCCCTAGCCTATGGTTAGTGATTTTTTATTATGCAATTGTTCTCCCCACACCTATTCCTCCTATCAGGATTCCTATGGTTTTGACAGGTGCACTATCACACCCATCATTATTCATCTCATGATGCATTGCATAATCACACCTATCAATATTCATTTCATCTCATTGTCCATTGCATTATTATTTTCATTATCATCTTAGGTTGTTTAGATTAATATAGATTTGTTAGTCTAAGCATCTTAAGTTCATTTCATTTCATTGCATTATCATTTTCATAATCATCTTAAGTTGTTTAGATTAATATAGATCTATTAGTCTAAGCATCTTAAGTTCATTTCACTTCATTGCATTATCATTTTCATAATCATCTTAAGTTGTTTAGATTAATATAGATCTGTTAGTCTAAGAATCTTAAGTTCATTTCATTATCATTTTCATAATCTTAAGTTGTTTAGATTAATATAGATCGGTTAGTCTAAGCATCTTAAGTTCATTTCATTTCATTGCATTATCATTATCATAATCATCTTAAGTTGTTTAGATTAATATAGATCTATTAGTCTAAGCATCTTAAGTTCATTTCATTATCATTTTCATAATCATCCTAAGTTGTAGAGATTAATATAGATCTATTAGTCTAAGCATCTTAAGTTCATTTCATTTCATTACATTTTTATTTTCATTATCATCTTAATTTTTTTAGATTAATATAGATTTGTTAGTCTAAGCATCTTAAGTTCATTTCATTTTATTGCATTGTCATTTTCATTATCATCTTAAGTTGTTTAGATTAATATAGATTGTTAGTCTAAGCATATTAAGCTCATTTCCTTTCATTACATTATCATTTCATTTCATTGGCATCTTAAGTTGTTTAGAATAATATTAATTTATTATTGTAAGCATCTTAAGTCCATTTTCATTATCATTTTAGGTTGTTTAGATTTGTTATTATAAACATATTAGTCCATTTCACTACATACATTGTATTACATTACATCAATCACATCTATCCATAACATGATCACATATACATATTGCATCCATTACATATTTTCATATCACATCATACATACATAATTAACTATTATAATGCAATCATCCATACATTGTTCATCATCCATGCCTAATCCATCAACATATCATATCCCATATACATACATCACAAATCATAATAACTTTGCCACCTGCATCACACACCATTAGTATCATGTCCATAGCATACATCAAAATCATAAATCATCCATCACATCCTGCATCAAAAAGTGTTAGGTATAATTCATCTCATTCATATCATTCACATAGACATAAGCATAAACCATCGTAATCAAATGCATACATCATAATCATCATCATACACACGAGCACAATAAATATCCTTGACATCACATAATAATCACATAGCATCGTCGATGTCCATCGCATAGCATATATATATATCAAAAAATATAGTGTCTATCACGAGTCCATCCAAGGTCCATAATAAAAGATCATAAAGTTCATAAAGTGTGCCAAAATCCATAATAATAGTCCATCATAGAGTTCATAAATGTCCATCAAATCCATCGAATAAAGGTACAAGTGCAGGTGAATAATAAAATATAGATGACTGCATCTGACACATCATAGTGTCATGAATTAATAATCAATAAAGAATGAACGAATGAATCAAATCTTTGTAATCCTTTGCATGAAAGAATCTATAGTATCTATCATGCAAATCATCCACCCTGCGCCTATGAAAAATAAGAATCTTGTATCTCCCCTTTGTTTACTCGTTGCTCCCTACATCTAATCTTTGTGGGGAGTTTTCTCCTAGACCTCAGCCATGGGGGGTGTCTCTCAATAATCATTATATCCATGGGTATGGGTGGCACCCAAATGAGAGGGTGTTAGCCTCTATGGCACTACTCTAACATAGGGTAGTACTCTTCATGTTGGATCAAGCACCTCCCTAAAATATGCACTCATCCAATATCCCACCTCAGTCCTAGCATCAGCTTGTCCTCTTGCCTGTGCCCTAGCAATATCCCTCTCCAGGTTATACATGTCCCTATGTTGCGTGATCCTCTGCCTCTCCTGCTCCCAAGCCTCCTATGCTAGCCTCATCTACTCCACCTACACCTCTAGCTTCCCCATCCTCCTCGTGGCCTCATCTCTCTCACTCTATAGTTTGCACTTAGCCCTCGACTGCCTCTACTCTCTCTAATAATGCCCCCACCTCTCCCACAATTGCCTCTACACACTTCGCCCTCTCTCGAGCCTCCTCCCTCTCCCCCCAAGCCTCCTCTAGCTATCTCCTCAAATCATCCTTCTTAGTCTGCATCTCCAATAACCACCTACCTGCCTCGTCTGCCAGCCCCCCAAACACTTTGTCTCTATCTCATTGTGTGGCCTATGTTGCATCTTACAAGCATTGTACCTTGACCTGTAGTGTCCCCACCTTTCTCTAAAGTCTATCCCTATCAGCATCTAACTCCGTTATTCTGTACTTTTCTATCTATAGTCTGGCTAGGGCTCCTGTCAGTAGTATGTTGGGTCCTCTGGTGGTGGTGGCACATATGGTACCATGGCCAACAGGCCCACTACAGGGGCATCCACATCCATCACCTACTCCTCTCCCCCTGCCTCCATATCTACATCAACCTCTCCCCTCTGTTGGCCACCCCTCCACCTCCTCCATCACCTCGATTGCTCCTACTCATCCTCCTCACCAAATCCTAAAGTCGGTACGATCGGGTCCACTGTAGTGATCCTCCCCAACCCATGTTGGGCCCACCATGTTGAATATCACACCATAGTGCCTACATCCTCTGCTCCTACCTTCCATGTCCATATCATAATCAAGACTGCCTCCCACATCTGGTGGGCATACTCAGCTATAATCTGCTACCCCCATATCACCCCTGACTCTCGGTTGATCCATCTAAACATTTGGGGCCTCATAGGGATGTCCTTTTGAATCCAGTACTGATGGGTGACCCTATCTGGCCTATGCAGCTCAATAATAAATGGATCTTGACCTATCAAATAACATCGTGAGTACAGGTAGCCCCTCCATAACCTATCATCCTCCCTCCATCCCTAGAACCATTGCCCCATATATGGCCTGCAAGTGATGTCTCCATCTAACAATCCATTTATCCTATGATGCCACTCCTCGAAGCTCCCTACCTCCTGATAGTGTAGCCTCTAGCCATACTTCGATCCCCACCAATATGCCACTGGTAGCATCTCATCTCAAGCTCCGACAATTAGAATATATGGTTGTTCTACTCGAATATGCTCCCAGGCCCATACCTAAAGCAATGTGATGTGAGTAGTACTAAGGACCTACCTATAACATACAACATGCATATCGCAATATAGTTACACTAATACGTACACCCCCATGTGAAGACACCCTCTCTCCTCTCAACAATGTGTCTGACAACCTCAATCATCTTAAGGTTGAAAAATTGACCACTCTTGTCAAGAAGGAGGATCCCGCTGATAAGTTTGCAGAGGTACAAAGGTAACGTTGCTATCCCTATCCCCAAGCATGCATCAATATCTAACTCCTTCCCTCGAATGGGAAGGTCAACTAGTCCAAATATTGTTTGTACACTCCTCTCCACTAATTTTCGAGATGTTGCACTAATCAGGTGTCCTCGGATCAGCAGTCTGAGGATCCACCATATTTCCTCCAATGTCACTGTCATCTACCCTATCAAGAGATGGAATGTCTAAGTCTCGAAGCTCCATCCCTCCATCAATGTTGTTAGCAGAGGTTTTTTTGCTTGGATGTTGGAATACCCCAACATGTGGAGGAGTCTCGCCTAATCTAGTGCTACATGGTCCTCCTGAGTCATCGCCTCCAAAGTCACCTCCAAAATGGCTGAGTGTCTCTCTTGCATCCTTAAATTCTTGAAACTCTGCATCCATGCCAACCATTTTATTAGACTTTATAATGCTTCATTGCTATCTTCTTTCTTTTTCATCCCTACCCTAGTTTGGCGAGTTCGCCTTTGTGTAAAGCAGGTTCACTTATTTCCCTTTCTAGCATGTTCACTTGTCCAGCTTCCGCATTCACCCCTATGGTTTCTTTTCATAGGTTTCCTGTTCTACAAGCGCACTCACCCCTTTCTTGTCCAGGCACAAATTCATCCTTTTAATCCGCAGAGGTGAACCTGCATTCGCCCCTTTCCCCCATGGGCGTTTGCATGATTGACCCTATTTCTTCCCTTCCCAAGTGGAAAATTTGCATTCACCTTTCTTCCCAAGGGGTGTATTTGCACCTGCCTATTCCCCTTTTGGGCAGATTCGCATCCGCCTATTCCCATTTTGGGCAGATTCGTGTCTGCCCTTTCTCCTAATAGGAAATTTCACAATTTCCTATCCCCTGAACCCAATCGCCCTTATGTATGCAAGTTCACCCTTTCCGAAGAGAGGTGATTTTGCAATCGCCTCTTTCCCTGCATATCCATCCCTATAGTATATGCATTTTCCCCTTCCCTCGCCAATTCGCTGGATGGGCAAATGCACTTGGCTGGAAGGGAAAATCAACCCTTCCATGGTGACCTCATATGACCTAGCTACCCACCTGAAAAATTAAACATGTGCTTAAAATTCAAAAGAAATCACAAAGCATGGATTCAAGACCTACTTGGCAAGGTACCACTCACTCATAGTAGTACGCCTGGACCTCCTTCCCTCGGTGGATCGGCTCATTGTCACCCTCCACATCACTCATCCTATCAACAATCACGATCACTCTCTCTCTCTTTTGTCCAATCGTGCAATGAAAAGTGTGCAAATGAAAATTAGGTGAATAGTGAATTTTCAAATTTACTATTTACAATTTTCATTTTTGACCCTATTTAGCCTTTTAATTTTTGGGTAATTTTTACCCTTTAATTAACCTTTTTTAATCCATTTCCTCCTTTTCTTCTAAGGGTTGCCATTTTCACCTCGTGTGTCTGTTTTCCTCCATTCAAAACTTATTCTTCATGGTTTTTCGCACTCTATCACATGGCCCCATCCATTTCTCCATATTGAGAAGTCACCTGAGGCCCCTTTTCTTCCCCATCTGTCCTATCGAGGGGTCATACCCTACCATATTTCTCCATTCTTCCTTCCTATCCATTTTACCACAATACTGGGGCATCATCTAACATTATTTTCTTCTATCGAGTTGTTTGCAATTCCTCTTTCTTCAAAACATTGCTATTCTAACAATATTTCGAAGAGGGGCAAAATGTAGACACCTAAATTTGACCACTCTCATATGGTCAAATTCACCTTCACATTCCTCTATCCTGCATCCTTAAGCCATATTAATTAAATAATTTATTGTTTGATTAATATTCCATTTCAACCTAATGTCCCCTAAGGTATTTAATTAATTAATCAAATACCTTACCTCATTCCTCTCTAAATTAAATAAAGGGTTAATTTATTTAATTTAGTCACTTGGTCTAAATGAATTAAATCAATTTTTTAATTCATCTTCTTCTCTCTCCTCATGTCAACATCATCCATAATCCCCTTTAATCTAATTAATCTGTGATTAGGGTGTGCACATCCCTAATCATCATTAGGGTCACATCCTCCATAATTTGCCACTTATCTCTAATCCTTCATTAGTCCATCTAATCCTACATTTGCACAACCTTAATCATGGATTTAAGCTAATCTAATCCTCATGCCAGTATGGCATGTGTCCTTAGTCAACCATTATTAAATGCTTTCTCCTTTTGGAGAAGGCGTCCTCTTCCCCATGTGAATTTAAAATTCACATTTATTCCCCCCGTGCATTTTAAGGAATTGTTAATTCCTTCTCCCATCCCCATGAGGATTTGTGAGCATTTTTTAATTCCCCACTTGTCCTCTCAAAGTACATGTGGACAAAGACCTTTTTTATGAGGAGATCTTGTCCATTCCCAAGGTACCTTATCGTACCTCCACATCATCTCCACTTCATCCCCAACTCACCTTCCTTTTTCCACCTCACCATCCACATGTTCTCATGTGATGGCTTGTGAAGTTCAAATGAATATGAGCCCTTGATCTTCTCCACCTTGGATGCATCTCATCCATCCATTGTTTTAGAGGAACTTCCCCTAAAAGTAGTGGAATTCCCCTCATTCAACCAACACTCAAGCAAGCAATCAAGAAAAACACTTAGCCAAAATTTCATGCACTCACACACAACCTAGATTACCTCCATTGTTGCAGCCATTAGAGCCATCATCTTGCATCCAATCCAATACCCACATTCACCATTTCAATCTAAATCATCTTAGCTTCATTTTTCACTAGGATTTGAGTCATTTTTCCAAGCAAAGAGCATAAAAATCAAGCATCAAAAAGGGCCAACCAACTTAACCATTCAAGCAAGGTAAAAGGTTTCACTTCTTGTATTTTGTTTGAATTTAACTTAGGCCAATCTTGAGGTGTTGTAGTTTGATTCTTTGTTTTGCATTTCATTTCGTTTTTCATCTTAGAATAGGGAATTTCACTTGCACACAATACCAAAATTAAGAAAATTTTCTAATTACATCACAAAGAGCCCCAAAAACTAGTGTTGGTGGCCCTTCTATTTTTCCATTTGAACTGTAGGATTATTTTCACCTTGGAAACCATGCATAACCTCAACCTCAAACTGCAAAGGAGGAACAACATTTAAATTTGGTAGAATCAGGAAGTCATGAAGGAAGTTGGAGCTTGCAGTATCATGGAAAGTAGCCCTAGAAGGAAATTCTTGAAGATCATGAGAAAGAAGCTAAACAATTGCACGAATCCTTTGAACAATTTTGGTAGAAAATTCTTCATCCACCTCTATAGAAAACCTTTCCAAAGCTTGATTCACATATCTCATGGATTGAGAATTTTATAGCATGAAAAAATGTGATAAAAACTTGACGATGGAGAAGATAATGATAAGGGAAAATCCCTCTAGCGTGTATCTGACCTCTCCAAAGGTCATACTACTGTACTGCCCTTAGTAGAAATTACCATGAAGAAACTCCTCCTTGATAGTCTTGCTAACAATCACTTCCAATGAAGGCACTGACACAAACTTAAAGCACTTAAGAAACTACCTACAACGGCCCTTGAATAAAAAAACAAGCTACTCGTCATCAACAACTTTAGATAAGGGATACTCCCAATCCCTCACAGGCAAGAAAAAATTGAAGTCCCTTGACAGATATTTTGAACACAAATGATGATAATCCAAGCAGCCTTCGAAAAGACACTAATGTCCTATCCAAAAATAATGTGATGTCAAACATATGCCAAGTTTCCCTCGACCACTTAACAAGATCAAAGTGAATATTCATTTTTAACAATGGCCTCAATAGTTGGGAAGGTATGAATGTTACCATCCTTAGATAATTGAATTTTCATCCCCACACCCCAAATTGGCTAAGGAATCATCCAATTGGTTGCCTTCCTAGTAGAAATGAGATATGATAACCAAATCAAAGCAAGAGAATAACCGCCAACACTTTTGAAGAATAACCGCCAACACTTTTGAAGAATATAATTGAGTTGCCAATTAGGAGTAGATGGTAGCTTACAAGCATTGATAATCAACAAAGAATCACCTTCAACATGAATGTTTTTAATGCTAGAACTATGTGACAAATTCAAACCATGCAATAACGCTTGCACCTCAGCTAAATTATTGGTGCCCCTAGATAAATGAATAGATTTGGCTACTAAAAGACAACCTTTTGAAACACGAATACACAACCCTGCCCCTGAGACACTTAGATTACCATGTGAAGCACCATCAAAATTGAGTTTACTAAAGCCAGGCTGGGGGGCAACCATTTAACAGTTTTTCTATCCCCTTTTTGCTTCAATGGTTGTAACAAAATTCCTTTAAATGGAAGCACAATATAATTCCACCCTTTCAAAATCTGACTATCCCAATCTGTGAAGATAGAAGCAACTGACTTGTGATTTTGAACATAAGAATTTACACCCTCTGAAACTGCCTTCTCAATTGTTATTAAAATCTGATCAATCGAAGATTTTGAATCCCTAAAAACATTATTATTATGTTCCTACCAAATACTCCAAATCAAAACTGCTAGAATGATCCTCCAGATATAAGCAAATGACATAGATTTGTAAAGAAAAGGCCAGGAAGAGAATAATTCCCAAAGTGAATTTGGAAAAACAAGATAACAACTCAGCTTTTGCTTAATAAATTCCCAAAAACTCTAAGCATATGCACATTGAACAAACAAATAGTAAATTGTTTTACAAGCTTCACCACAAAGGATACATTGAAAAGGATCCCCAATTCCTAATTTGGTCAACTTATCACTTGTAATAATTTTATGCCTTAGAGCCAACCAAGAAAAACTACCTACTTTCAGAAGCACCATCGAGTTCCAACAAAAAGAATAAGCTCTCTACTTGTACAAGTGTTTCCTCTTGCTAGATAAAGCTACATAACCCTATTTAATTGTATACTGACCATTCCTTGATGGAGCCCAAATGATTCTATCTCTCCTATTTGAAAGAAAAACAACTCTATTTTTTAGAATCTTTTGCAAAAATTCAATCTCATTTAATGGAATAGGTAAATCTAAAAAATCTTTCCATGACACAGTACCAATAAAAACATTTACAGAGTTAACATAGTCAATCAATTTATTGCCCCAACTCACTGAAATAAAACCTTCTACTACTACCAACTCCTAGTAAGAATTCAATGGTGGTTGACCATTCCACAAATCACTCCAAAAAAGAACATCCTCCCTATTATGCACCTCCCATGAAATATAGGAAACAATAATGTGTCTACAAGCTAACATAAAGTTCCAAATAGCCAAGCCATTTGGAGGATTGGCAATGGTCAAAATTCTGGAAGGTGATTGATTATCTAAGTATTTTGATTGCAAAATACCACACCACTTCAAATTTTGCTTTGAATACATATTCCAAATCAATTTAGCACCAAATTCCAAGTTTCTTGTAATTAGATCATGCAGACCCATACCACCTTTAAGCTTTTTTGTGCACAATTTTTTCCAATGAAATTAGAGGTAGCTTCCTATGATCATCCATATTTCCCCTCCACAAGAAAATTCTAATCAACTTTTCAATTTGTGAAATAACCAATTTTGGCACTTTTTAAATAGAAAGATAATAATTTGGAATGGATGAAAGGACTAATTTTATCAACTAAATTCTTCTTGACAATGAGATCCATCTTTCTTTCCATGATAGAATCCTAGCCTTGATTCTTTCTATGATCTTGCCCCAATATGCAGGTTTTTTTGAACCCATGAAGAGAGGAATGTCTAAATATGTGCATGGGATTCCTACCACTTGAAAACCCAAAATATTTTGAATTCTTCTTCTAAGAGGAGAACTTGTGTTGAAAATATAAATTTTAGATTCACTTGCATTTATCTTTTGACTGAAACAGAAGTGTACTTATCCAAAATACACTTCATCTGAGTAACCTCCTGCAGTGAAGATTTCCCAAATAAAGAAGTATCATCTGTAAAAAAATTATGTGTAGCTGCAATACTTGTTTGGGGAATTAAAATTCTTTGCCATAATCCCTTAGAATGCACTTACTTAATCGACCTACTCAATACTTTAGCCATTATAATAAGAGGAAAGGAGATAAAGGATCTCCTTGTCTTACTCCTTGGGTTGAGTTAAAGAAACCCACTGGTGCCCCATTAATAATAATAAAAAACTTTGCAGTGGAAATGCATGAATAAATCCATTTGCACCACTTGTGGCTAAATTCAAACTTTTGCAAAACTTGCAGCAAGAATTTCCAATTCACTTTATCATAAGCTTTCATCATATCAAGCTTAACAATGAAAGATGGAATATTATGTTGTTTGATGGAATGCAAGATTTCATGTATAATGATAGCTCCATCAACCATCTCTCTCCCTGGAACAAAGCCACCTTATTCAGGAGAAATAATCTTTGAAATAAAAGGTTGAAGATGAAGATAAATTACTTTTTTGATAATCTTATACACCAAATTACACAAATAAATTGGTCTAAAGTCTGTAAACATTTTTGGATCTTTGACTTTTGATATAACAATAATGTTTGTTGTATTGAATTGTTTAAGCATGGAACTGGTTCTTCTTGACTCTTCAATTGCCATTAGTAAGTCTACTCCAATAAATTCCCAACACTTATGAAAGAAAAGTGTTGTAAAACCATCTGTACCTAGAGCCTTCTTGGGAGATAAGGAAAAAAACACCTATTTAAGCTCTGATAGAGTAAAAGGCTTTAGTAGAAAATCATTATCATGATTAGAAATCAAACTTGGCACTGAAGATAAAAGCTCTTAATAGTGAGAATCCACTAAATGATTTTGAGAAGAAGAGTTTGAAAGAAAATTTGAAAAAAAATTCACCCCTTCCTTCTGAATGTCACTTTCCTTTGTGACAACTTCCCTTAAAATACTATCCTAAATTGAAAAAATGGAGTTCTTTTCCTTTTTCACTTGAGCAAACATATGAAAAAACTTTGTATTCCAGTCCCCATCCCTTAGCCACAATTCTCGAGACTTTTTCCTCCAATATTCTTCCTCCCTTGCAAGTAATTTTTTCCATTCTATTTGAAGAGCATGCTGCAGATCAAAAGTTTGAGGATCAAGCCCATGCATAATAATATGATCATTTATTTATTCAAGATGCTTAAACACTTTTTCTTTTTGGTGAAACACATTCTTAAAGACATGAATGTTCCAATGCTTGACTTGTTGTTTAACATGTAACATCTTATTACAAAACTGAAACATCTTTGACCCCCTCACAAAAGGGGAAAAAACCCACCATTGGTGCAAAAGTTGCAAAAAAAATTGGGTGGCGAAATTGCATTTTTTCAAATTTAAAAGAGGATTTGCTGACCTTAAATGAATTTGAGGATGATAAGTCTAAGGAAAATGCATAATGATCAAAACCAGCAAATGACAGAATATCTGATGACAAAATGAAGCCTTTTGTTGACCAATTTGAAGAGGCTAGGAACCTATCCAACCTCTTTGCAATCTGTAGAAAATTCCTTCACTGATTAGTCCATGTATATTTACCTTTCTCATGCTTTATATCTATGAGAGAATTTTCTTGAATGAAGGAAGCAAAGTCTTCCATTGTCTTGGGGTAAGGAAAAATGCCACCATTTTTCTCATGGAGAGAAGTTATAGCATTAAAATTTCCTACTAATAATAATTTATCAGCAACAATATCATCCATCACATTTTTTAACATATCCCAAAGAACTTTCTTATCTGTTGTTGATGTTGGACCATAAACATCAAAGAGTTTAAACTTCAATTCAAAGCTTTGTATCCCCAACAATTGCCAACTCCTTTCATTCTTCACTAACTCAATTGTCACTATTTTGGGATTCCACAGAGTTATTAGGCCACCAAAAGCACCAATGGCAGGGGAAGAGAAAGCTTTCCACTTAGACCATTTCTAAATGGTGCTTTGAAATAAAGCTTCAGCCAATTTAGACTCTTGAATAAGGATAATATCTGCTCCACAAACATCTAACTAATGTTTGATCTGAGCCCTTTTTTCAGGGGCATTAATACCCTTGACATTCCAAGAAATGATTCTCATTGCACTCGAGGAGAGAAACATGCTATCCTCTATCTTTTATTGGTTGGAACTATTAAACTTCCATCCAAAGTAGCTTGCAAACCTGCCTCAATTTCCTCCTTTATCTTGGTAGTGCGTGACTTCCTCCCCCTTTTCCCCAAAGACTTCTTGACAGTAGATTGTGCCAAGGGGGTTAGTGAAATTGAGAGAGATTGGAAAAAATCAAAATCATGTTCCCCCCAAAAAAAATCTCTGAATTGTTATCAACATTCAAATGACTAGACAAATAGGGGGTAGAAATCACATTTTACCCAATAACAACTTCCCTCTTACTAACACCAATCTTTTCACTAGAAACAAATGAAGAAGGAGAAACAACTAAATCAGAAGACTGAGAACCTTCCTATTATATTATTATATTTCGTGTGCAATTTCATCTATCAGATTTACCCCTTCATAAACAAAGATTAATTCAACCAAATCTTCCAACTGACCCTATTCAAGCATTTCTACAAAATTAATAACAACCAATTCGTCAAAAGAAAGATCCTCCTCACTACTAACAACATTGCAACTATCCTTTTTTTTCCATAGGATTTGAAACCCGTGAATCAAACATCAAAGACCTTACAACATCATCCAACTATCTTTCTGAGGTAGCCTTAAAGGAAGGTGTATAAAGTTGGATTGAGTGGGAAGAAAATACACTTTTTAGCCAAATCATATTATCCTTTAACCAGTCTTGAGATACAGAAAGTGAAAACTTCGACTGATTAGCAAGTTGTTTGAATGTTGACAAGGAACTAAACAAACCGTGCAACATGTGCCAATAGAAATAGTATTGCTCTTATTTACAATGTTGAAACCATCATTTTGAGGAAAATTGTGAGGAATAACAACTAAAGAAATAGACATTTCACAACCATTATTGGACCCCATAACCCCAAAATAATAACTTTCAACTTCATGAATAGGTATTTACCGATGAGTTGAGGTTGGGACATAAGAAGATTGTTTATCTTGACATTAAGAAGCATTATGTCCAACACTATCACAATGATGATAGACATTATGCATGTTTTCCACAAATAAATCTTGAACCCAAAGATCATTTCTTGTAGATACTTGGAGTTGTGCAAGAAAATATTTAGTAGTATCAACCAAAACACACACTCAGATCAACTTGGAGGGATTAGTAAAAAATTTATAGTCATGTTTCAAAAAAATATCCACATAATTTTCCATTATTTCTACCAGTTTGAGATCTATATATTCAAGTGGCAAACCATGCAACTGAATCCAAAACAGAACAAATCTAACAAGAAATTGCTTCAAATTGAAATTTGGGCACCATGATTGTATGAATAAACCAAATCCCTTATAGATCCAAAATTTAATTTTATAGACTGCATCTCTATGATATTTTTCCTCAAAAATAACAACAAAAACTCCAAATTTCTCATCTAAATGAAAAATTTGTTTAGCCCCTTCCCATTCTTGAAAGAGCAAATCTTGTAAAGACACTAAATTAAGTGAAAGATTCCAGAATTTACAAATTAGAGCTTTCTGATGAAGATCTTTAGTTTGAGGATTAAGATATTCTTTTGAAAAAAGAGATCTTTACAAAACCTTTCTGAATATTTTTGTAAACATGATTGGGAGGCTTCTTGACATACTACAAATCCTTTTTTTGAGACTCCTTTCTCTTCTTGAGAAGATCTCTTCGCTTTTTATGCTTAGCATATCTCCGATTCTTTTTCTTTTGCACATTCTTTTCCCCTCACTTTGTTTATGAGAATCAACAAAAGGTTTATTGAAACTGATTGCTTTGGCTCAATACTCCGCTCATTTTGACCAATGTGATTTTTCTCCTTTTGACCAATGTGATTCTGCTTTTGCATGTCATGCTGCACCCGAGAAACATCACCATAACCGCATTTTTTGGCTTAGGGTTAAACTTGTTATCTTCTGACTATGTATGCTTGGGATTTTTCTCATAAGAGACTTTTCTCCAGCCCTTAGCATGATTAAATCTAGATGGTACAAAACCCTTACCAAAATGATAACCCTTTTTGGTTTTGTTGCTTATGATAATAAGTTGGATTGTAGGGAGCACCATTATTAACTACTTTGGGAGGAGGGCATGAAAGATTTAAATCATTCCCATTTGATTCCTTATCCACGTCTCCTCTTTACACACTCAACTTATTATGAGAAACCCTAACTGAAGGGTTTATGCGCTAGTCCCCACTAGAATGCCTATTATTGATTATTGAGCTTGACTTTTTTGAGCGAAGACTTCCATCTTCCCAAATGTCAAAAACTGATTGTTTGTCATGAAGTAAATGGCTCCCATTTTGGTCAAACAAAATGATGCCTACCATTCTGCCAGCCCTGATCCATTGCATAATTTATTTTAAGATTATAATATATTCTATATAAAAATAACTCATTTTAACATAAACATAATTTATTTTAATAAAAATTAAATAATAGATTTACTAAAAAAAATTTAAGATTTTAATAATGATTATATTAGAACATAAAATAAATATAATTTATAAATAGTAAATTATATATTTAATTTTTTTAATTATTTAATTTAATTTAATTTAATAATTATTCTACTATATCTCATATAGTATATGAATAATTGATTTTAATATGTTATATGGAAATTTAAATAAAATTATTCTTTAACTTTAAAATATATATTAATAAGTTTTAAATAAATATAATTTTTGTAATAGTAATATTAATAATAATCTAAATTAAAAGTTAGACAAAGAGAGGAAAAGATAGATAAATAGAGGAAGAGAGATGTGCAGACAAATATAGAGAGAAATAGGGGAGAGAGAGGAAGAGAGAGATATAGATATAATGACAAACATAGAGATAAAGAGGGTGATGAAGATATAAAAAACTCTTTCTCTTCACATCTCTCTATATATACATATCCCTTTCTCTGTCTCTATATATATAACTTTGTGTCTCTGTCTTTCTATACCTCCTCACTATCTCTATCTCTATATTCCTCTCTATCCTCTCTATTTTTCTCCCTATATATCTTTGTTTCTATATCTCTCACTCACTCACTCACACACACTCCTTGTTTCTCCCTCCCTATCTCTATATCTATCTTTGTCTCTATCTCTATCTCTATCTCTATCTCTATCTCCATCTCTATCTCTATCTCTATCTCTATCTCTATCTCTATATCTCTCCCCTCTTTATCTCTCTCTCTCCTCTCTATTACTTGTCTCTCCATACCCCCCTCTCTCATTGTCTCCCACTTTCTACCTCTATTTCTCCCTCTCCCTCTTCCACTCTCCTTCCATCTTTCCCTCTCTATATATTTTTATCTCTCTCACTCACCCTCGCTATCTTTCCCAAGCTCTATCTCCTTCTCTACCTCTCTTTCTTGCTATTCCTATCTCTACTCTCTCCTCTCTCTATTTCTCTCCATCCCTCTCCCTACCTATCTATCTATTTATACATATCTATCTCCCTCTTTATCTCTCTCTCACTCATATACAAAGACTCTATGTTTCTCACTCCATATCTCTATCTATGTCTTTATCTCTATATTCCCCCCTCTCTATCTCTCTCCCTCTCTATACCTTTCTCTCTATTCCTTTCCCTTTATCTCTATCTCGGACCTATCTCTCCCTCTCTCTTTATCTATATCTCATTATCTCTACATATCTCTCATACGCTCCATCTCTCCTACACTATATCTCCATCTCTCTATTTGTCTCTCTATCTCTTTCTATCCCTATCTCTCTACCTCTACCTCTCTATATATCTCCATATTCCTCTCTCTCCCTATGTATCTCCCTCTATCTATATCACTCCCTCTCTCCCTCTCCATCTATTGATCTCTCTCTCATTCACTCCATCTCTCCTAATCTATATCTATGTCTCTATTTATCTCCCTATCTATATATCTCTCTCCCTATCTCTCTATCTACATCTATATTTTAATAGTTTAGAATTTATAGAGCATCATAAGGATGACAAGCACAAGGCAAGGGGATCCATAAATTAGACATGAGAAATATGGTAAGGTGAACAATATTAGCTTTATTAGGAAATTGAGTAAAATAAATCTCTAAAACTATTTTGAGTAGGATGATAACATGTTTCTTTATTTCCAAAATGTTTTTGATACCAGCCACTAGAGATGGTGAATCAAGGATATTTATATTTACAAAGGTCTTTTTGGTTGGTTTTTCTTGTTTTTTTATCCTCTTTGTATAAGATTTCCTATATTTTATGCTTTTCACCAACACAAATGTTTGAGATTGTGGTACAAAAATATTTGACAGTGCTTGTTTCCTCATTTTCATGTTCTTCAAATTCCTTTGTAACTAGATATATTGGTTTATGATTTTTTGTCATTGCATCTTTTTTTATTGACATCTTCTTCCTATTATTTTTTTATTGAAATAAAAGCTTTTATTAACAAAGAAGATTTACAAATACAAATTATTGATCAAGAGAAATAGGAGATTGTTGAGGAGGAACCTTCAGCAAATACAGTCTCCTATTAACGAACAACTCAAAAAATCCCAAACCAAGAAGAAAAACAAAACATCAAGCATGAGTCCAACAATCTCAACAATCAACCCAGATTCATGCAACGATGAGATGAAGGAAAGACTCCACCATAGTGAATAACTCTCGTAGCCTGTGTACTCAACAACTCTCTTTTTAAATTGCAGTTCTGACAGAATTCTCATGTATTTTCATTCTTCAATCTCAACAGAAAAACAAAACAACAGCCTTGAATCTCAACAATCAATAGTAGCCTATGTACCAAGAAGAAAAATAGAACAGTGGCCTTCAATCTCAACAATCAATCCAGATTCATGTAGCAATGAGATGAAGGAATGACTCTGCCATAGTGAATACTCACATAGCCTGTGTACTCAACAAATCTCTTTTTAATTTGCAGCTATGACATATTTCTCGTGTATTGTCATGATATCAACTACTAAAGGATGCTAACCTATAAGAAAAGCATAAGTTGAAAACAAATCTCTTAACAAATTGTGGACAACACAAATCACAACATCCAAGGAAGTGTGTAGTAGTTGAATCTTTAGAGCAACCCTGTTATTATTTCCAATCTCTGTCATAGAAAATGTTGTGGAAAACAAGGATGAGGAAAACACCTACTCCAACACCACTCACCATAGTAGCTAGTGCCACCAACTCTTGCAATAAAGGTGTTAATCTCCAACTCTAACAAGGACCCTAGAGCTGCATCCAAGACCTAAAGTATTTTCCTCAAACATATTGAACAGAAATTGGAGAACACTCAAAAGGGACTTGAGATCTTGATTCTTGTGGATGATGAATTGCAAGAGGGTGAGCTGAGGAGAGAGGTTTGTGCGAATCATCAAGCTTTCCATTTGAAAGGTATAAAATGTGAGAGAGAAAGTCATAGAACAGGGAAATTTCTAGATGTGCTTTAAGAAAATGTGTTTGAAGGTCTAAGTCACAACATTATGTTGCGAAGAGAGGCCAAGAAGTTCCGCTTTCCAAGACCACACCTTAGGAAAAATAACTAGAAGATTAGAGAAGAGATGCTTCCAAAGATGTTGAGCTTGAGGACAAGACCATAAAGCATGTTTAATCGTCTCTCTTTTAGCACTGAAAGGGAAAGATAAGGACGGGGAGATGAAGGCAAGGCATTCACCAATCGGTAATTTGACATGCAAAATTTTCTAGGCTATTAATTGAGCTTGGGAAATAGCTTTAGAGTTCCAAATGTGAGCACTCAGCTTGTTCCACTTAGACTAGGAGAACTTGCAATGACATTTAAGGTTGAGGCGAGAAGATAGGAAAATGGTGGGTAAGAGTTGTTTATAGATGATCTTAAGAGGGAAAGCATGAAAGTTTTGGTTACTTGGCCATTTCCAGTCAGATAGAAAGTTTTCATGGCAAGGGGTGGACAGTAGGCTTATAAGCTCAAGGGAGACAAGTTGATGGATTTGCAAAATTAATGGTCTATAGGCAGGAGAGATTTAGAATTGGGAATGAATGGAATGCCATGCTTTCCAATTAAAGCTCACCATATCCCATAAATCACGAAAGGTTTGAATGCTTTTTTTGAAAAAAAAATTACCCTTAAGGGCTCTATTGGCAGCAAGTGGTAGATTGTTAAGTTGGACCAAGTGGTTCCACCAAATGGATGAAGAAGCAAAACTTAACCTATGCCTCAAGGACTAATCATACCAAACTAATTTTTTGAAGTAATCTACCAAGCCTTCCAAATGGAGTTGAAGGGAGCATAACCATGCATCTTGAAGTAGGGGGAAAGCAAGAGCTTATCCATCCAATAGATAGAATCCCATGCATTTCTAGTTGTAGTAGTTTGGATACGATGACGAACCAAATGTTTGCAAGGGGAATCTCCATCAAGGGCTCGAATAATCCATTTTGTAGTGAGGAAAATGCCTTGAGAGAAAGGGTCAATGATGCACATGTCTATTGTTTCAAGGTTTGTACTAAATTGAAAGGAAAAAAACATGTCAAAGTAAGCTTTAAAGGAAAAAAATAAATAGTGTCAAAGTAACCTTTAAAGGAACTTAGCACAACAATTACCATTGTGAAAAATTCCCTTCAATTGTACATAGTAAGTGGTATGTTAGCAAGAAGTAATGTATAAGCGAGTTGATCATAGTAGGTGGGAAGAAGCACAAAAAAACATGTGTGACAATTGCACAAGATGATTTGAATTAATGGAAGGATTTAAGAAGGAAAACTAAGCTTGCTATTTAATATATAAATCTAGAACCCAAACCCAAATAGTTTTTATATAATTGCTTGCAAAATCAAATACTAATTTTAGGAATATCCCGATCACATCTGGAGCTTCCTTCAATCCAAAGGTAGTGAATCATCTTCATACCAGCGAGGGTCGCATTAGGTCTAAGCCTACACCTAAAAAGTATTGCTCTATGGCGGATACACCTGCTTCTTTTCCCAATAACATAGCTCAAAAGCATGAATATTGTTATCGAGTTTTGCATCTACAACTAAGGAATGCACAATAGAATAAGGTAAATCCTCTACCTTTGTTTGCTTCTGTTAAAACCCCTTCTAGCAATTCTCTTTTCAAGAAAAAGAAGCAATCAAAAGCAAAAAAGAAATGGGTCCCTAAAGAATGCCCTCCACAGATCTCATGCAATGGTTTTGGGTTTAAAGATTTAGTTCAAATCACTTTTCCTAAGGAAGTACTGAATGCACAAATTCAAGATCTTAAAGATCATGCCTTAATATGTAAATTCTAGAATTTTTTATCTCCTATGGAAACTTTAAAAGTTTTACTTTATTTTGAATGGAGTGGGGCTAATCATATATTTTATATTAATCAAGGTAATAGTATTTTTATTATGTTTTTTGAAACAAAACTACAAAGGGATTTGGTTCTTAAGGTTAAATCATGGTTCTTTGAGGGATTTGGGTTGTACACGCAGGCATGGGTTCCAAATTTTGATCCTCATTCGGCTATAGTGAATTTTGTTCCTTTCTTGGATTTAGTTGCCCATGCTTCTGCTAGAGTATAGGGAAATGGGTATTGTTAAAACCATTGCAAATAATTTGGGGATTTTTCTATGCCATGATATAGATTTCTTCATAAATCCAAATAAACCGATTAGGGTTTGTGTATTACTAAATGCATTAAAGGAATTTCTTCTTAAATAAGGATACATTTCAAGTTTGGAACTTGGATGAAGGAAATATTAATAGAGAGTCCAAAAAATGCTTGTACTTTGTGTCACCTATTGGGAAATTATGCTCAAGAATGTATACAAGTTCAGTGTAATGAGGATCAGGTAGATTCGCCCATTACTCTAAATCAAACATAATCAGTTTCAAATGTGGTAGAGATAGTTGAGAAGGATGATGCTTCTGTCCTAGGTAATTTAATTCTCGCAAACTTTCAAACTGAGAAAGACTCATCTTATCCCCTCTCACCAGTACTATTGAATGTAGGATCAGATCTATCATTATATGTTGAAAAGATGAGAAATGACATCCTTGTGGATACTCCTTCTGAAATGGGTTTGTTGCCATGTTCATCTAATTTTTTACATTAGAAGCTTGTGGTTTTGTCCAATAAGACTTCAAGAAAGGCTAGGGCACTAATTTTTAAAGTGAATCTACCCCAGGGATGGAAATACATAATAGAGATTTCACCCATGGGTAAATCTTTATCTTTGTATACACCAAATTTTACTATAGAACAGGAGTAGCAATTGGATGGGATAGTTTCAAAGTTGATGTGGGAGAAATCTTTGATATCTAATCCTTTTGATCAAAGAGAATTCTCAGAATCATGCCTTCCACTTTTGTTTCCTCATGATAAACTAGATTTTTTTTGTGCAAGTCCTAAGGATTCTGGGAAGAAATCATATGACATACATGAGCTGGGTGAACACTTCAGTTTGGAAAGTTGGGTTGACAATATGGTAAATAGTGTGGGATCAACATAATTGATGAAATTGCAGAGCAATTTGATAAGGAAGAAGGGGAGTTGTTGAAAGGTACATGTGATAGTTCATTAATAAGATCACAATCACATAATTTTGTTGATACACAAGAAATTGATGAGCAGTTTCAAACAAAATAAGTTGCAGAGGCTATGAACCCCACTGAAGTATACCGTAATGACTTTGATTTTTCAAGTCAATTATCTATCAGCCAAACACCTATCATGACTCTTGCAATTAAATCACTTGGGAAGAGAGGTAGGAAATCCAATGAAACAAAGATGCAGGAGGAGATTGCTTCAGGGATTTAGTTGACTTTAAATTGTAACATAAAGAAAAGATTAAGGAGAGTAGGATGCTCTCCTTGATTGACATGAAGATCGTATCTTGGAATGTTAGGGGTTCTAATGCCCCTAACAAAAGAGCCCAAATCAAGCAGCAAATAAATTCTTCAGGGGTTGATATAGTATTAATAAAAGAAACTAAATTATCTAAGGAAAGCTTTGATAGTATAATTTCCAAGTGGACCTTATGGAATTCATGTCAATCTGCTGCCCAAGGAGCATCTGGGGGATTTATAACGTTATGGAATGTTAGAATAGTATAGTTGGAAGCTATTTCTAATACTTCTCATTGGTAATTGTTGTGTGTTACTCATTTTGAGTTATCTTTCTTGTTGGTCAATGTCTATGCTCCAAATTCAATAGCAGGTAAACAAAAGCTTTGGAAGGAGCTTGAGTTAATTTTTTAACAATTAGGGGTAGAGAAAGTGGTACTTGCAAGAGACTTTAATGCAATATTATCTCTGCATGAAAAGAAAGGAGGCATTATACTTCCTCACAAGCCAGTGGAAGATTTTAGAAATTTTGTTCACAATAATGCACTTGGAGATGTGTAACCAGACAAAGGTATGTATACATGGACAAATAAAAGAAGTGATTTTTTTTAAATAGTTGTATGGTTAGACATATTTCTAATGTCATCCAATTGGGTAGTAGATAAGTATGTGCAAATGTCAGAAATTTTACCTTGGACGAGGTATGATCACTTTCCTACTCTTTAAGCATTAAAGCCAATAATTCCCCTCAAAATTGGAAAGCATCATTTAAGTTTGAGTCAATGTGGTTGAGGCATAATGATTTCTTACCTTTATTGAGAAATTGGTGAGAGCAAGCACCATATGAGTTAGGATCCATTATGTATAGATTTTGCAAGAAAATGCAGTTTGTGAAAAGCAAAATAAAGCAATGGAATATACATGTGTTTAAAAACATCTTCCACCAAAAGGATCTGATTTCAAAATAGCTAGTAGAAGTTAATGAACATATTATAAGCTAGGGCTTAACACCACAATCTTTTGAGCATTAGAAAAGTTTACAATCAAAATGGGAAGAATTAGTGTTGCGTGAGGAATTATATTAGAATTAGAAATCTTGTGAAATGTGGCTTAAATAAGGTGACAATAACACTAAAAATTTTCATATGTCAACTCAGGTAAAGAAATCTAAGAATGCATTGTTTCGCATTGGGTATGTGCAGGATCATCATGGAAAAAACATGCCCTTAAGTGGTGAAAAATTTAGAAAAATCAGAGTTAGGCAACTTGATGTAAAAATTTGAATAAGGTATCTATATTATTTCAAAAATATGTAAGAATAGAATCTGTAGAAAATTGAATGTAGTTTCTAAACTACTAGGTTTGTTTTAAACAAAAATATATATTTTATGAAAATTTGAAATTTCAATGCCGTAGTACTTAAATTTTAGGAAAAAATAAGAAGTAGGTATCTGTCTAACCACCCTAACACAATAAAATGATAATATATTTTTATAGGATTATAGATATAAGTAGATGACTCATATCCCGATGTGATGCATATTTTTTTGTATTTTTTTTCCAAGTAAATAATTAATTATGAATTTTTTATTACAACTTTTAAAAAATATAAAAAATCATATGTCTGACCACCTTAACTTGATTAAAACTTCATGAAATTCTTTTTTTTAATCCTATAGTATGCGAAGCATAGAATGTGACACATGTTTTGGATTCAAAAAATGTGATATCGTTGAAAGCTATAGATGTTTTTCAATCAACCATCAATCAAGACTTTAGTCATAATTCAAATAGAAAATGAATAATAATTATTTATTAAATTCAAAGTAAAGCATAATTTATATTGGTGGAATCTAAGAATCTCCTTTAAAAACCCTTTTTGTTTCATCAATTTTGGGTTAAAAAAAAAGTCGCCAACCACATACCCATCATATCACCACTTTTTGGCCCATCATGATCCTACACATACCCCATTTAGGAAAGTGATTCAGGAAATTGGTTAACTAATGAGGTGGAGATACAAAGTGAAGGAATAAAATTCTTCTCTAATTTATTATCCACTCTATTACAACAATTAGATCAGATTGGAGTTGAAAGAGAAAACATGCTACAAGACATTCCTACATTAGTCATTGAACAAGATAATGTGCAACTTAATAAGCCTTTCACTCTGGATGAAGTGAAAGGGGTTGTTTTTTCACTCAAGTGAGATAAAGCCCCAGAACTGGATGGATTTACAACAATATTCTTCTAAAAATGATGGGACTTTATAGGTAATGATCTGCCTAAGGCTTTGGAGGAATCTCGAACTTCTTGTTCCATGCTCAAACAATTTAATGTTACACACATTGCATTAATTCCAAAGGTGAAGGATCCAAAGTCCTTTTCGTAATTTCATCCTATATCTCTTTATAACATAGTTTATAAGATTTTTACCAAACCAATTTATCTTCGTTTGTTGCCCATCATACCTAAACTAATCTCCAAAGAACAAGGTGTATTTGTTCCAAGCAGGGAAACAACGAATGGTGCTATGGTGGCACATGAAGTTATGTACTATATTTATTCGCATAAAATTCATTCATGCATCATTAAGCTAGACATGATGAAAGCTTATGATAGAGTGGATTGGGCATTTATGATCCAAGTTTTAAAGAAATTTGGTTTTAGCAAACAATGGTGCAAATGGGTCTTCTCTTGCTTAAAAGGTGTAAAATTTTTAGTGCTAATCAATGGCACCTTGTCAGGTTTTTTAGCTCCACCCAGGGAATGAGACAAGGTGACCAACTATCACCTTTCTTATTTATAATATTAGCAGAGGCACTTAGCAGGTTAGTCAAATAGTCTCATCTTCAGGTATTTTGGAGAGGGATTTCAATACCTTTTACTGATGTATCAGTCACACATTCTTTGTTTGCAGATGACACATTATTATTTGGTGCAGCTCAACTTCAAGAGGCCAAACATATCAAGTGTGTTACAAAGTTATTCACTAGCTTCAGGTCAGAAAATAAATGTAGAAAAATCAAAGATATACACTTTTAACATCAAATCAGGATTAGAAAATAGAATTGTTAACCTTCTAGGTTTTCAAAAAGTAGAATTACCCTGTAAGTATCTTGGGACCCTGTTTTTAACTGGTTCAAATAAAATTTCTTACTAGGACAAGATCATTCAAAATATTCAATTAAGGATAGCCACATGGAAGGGGAGGTGGTTGTCACTTTCAGGGAGGATAATATTGATCAAATTAGTCCTTTCAACCATCCCAAATTATTACATGGAAATACTAAAAGCTCCAAAATCTGTGATATTGATAATTGAAAAACTAATCAGGGATTTTCTATGGAAAGGGAACATGGACAACAAAAAGAATATTTCACTTATTTCATTGGAAAATCTCTATGAAGATAAATTAAAAGGGGGAGTTGGGATACACAATTTACCAGCTGGAAATTTGGCATTAGGAGCTAAACTAGTGTGGTACATGTACACTAAACCGCAAGAAAAATGGTGCAAAGCCATTCAAGCTAAGTATTTAGATAACATAGATCCAAAGAGAATTTTTACAGCTTCAAATCCACCTCAAGGATCTACAATGTGGAATTCTTGGTAGTGTGTAGAGAGGTAATCATCTCGTATCTTCCTTGGGAAGTTTGAGATGGTTTACAAGCAAATTTAGAGGAAGACTCTTGGGGTGGATATGCTCCTTTAAATGTAGCTACTAACATACAATATGTTCAAAATATTCCTAGTGCAAGCTAGGGGGAGAAAGTAAGTGATTATTTTGAGAGCATTGAAGAATGCACTAGGAGAGTAATGTGGAAAGATGTCACTGTTGTAGATTGTCCAATTGTTCAGAAAGAGGAATGTAAGAGCATACTAAATGAGAGAATTATATATGTTTCAGGAGGGGAGGATAAGTTGTTATAGGCACCGTCAAAAAATGAAAATTATTCAGTCAAAATGGGCTATAAGGCAATAATGAGTAAAGGGGAGAGATTCAAACCTCAAAGAGCTTTGCTCTTTTGTTGGGACTCAATTGTGCTACCAAAGGTAGGATATTTTTCATGGTTGGCTATTAAAAGAAGAATTTTGACAAGTGATAGAATTGCCAAACTTGGGATAGCAACTCTATTTACATGTGTCTTATGTGAAGATGAGATGGAAGAGGTGAATCATTTGTTTATTCACTATCCCTTTGCATCCCATTGTTGGAATTTCATTAAAAATAAATTAAGTTGGTATGCTCCATTTCCAAATAATTTGTGGGATCTATTTTCAAGTTGGCCAGTGTTGTATAAATCAGCATTGTTTGCGTGCATTTGGAAAGTGATACCATTTGTTGTGTTGTGGACTATTTGGTGGGAACGTAACAAAAGGATTTTTAGGAAGGAGAAAATGAAGGTTGAGCAAGTATTAGAGAAGTTAGAATCATCAATAGCAGAGATAACAAATTCACATGTACAAAAGGTCAAAAATATTGGGTCTTTGTTCATGGATTGGGATTCTAAGGTAATGCATAAATGGAGTAATATTGTTCTACCATTCAAAGGAAGCTTGCATCAGAATTCAAGCCACAAATTAGATAGAAGCAAAATTTCTTGGACTCCGCCTACAAAAGGATTTTCCAAGTTGAATTTTGATGGTGCATCACATGGAAACCTAGGCATTTCAGGTGCGAGGATTATAATAAGAGATTATGAAGGGCTCTTAATATTAGCTAAGTCAATAAAACTTCCAAGAGGTACAAATAATATGGCGGAAGCACAAGCTTTGCTTCATGGGTTGCAATTAACATATGATATGAAAATTAAAGACCTAGAAATTGAAGGTGACTCATTAATTATTGTGAATGCAGGTGTAAAGAAAGAAATGTTTTTTAATTAGAAAATTAGATATATGATGCAGTAGGTATGGAAATTGTTGCCTATGTTCAAATCTGTTCAAATTAAACATGCTTATAGGGAAGGAAACCAGCTTGTAGATAAATTGGCAACCATTGGGTGTGAACAAATTCAAAATGTGCAGATGTATGGACGTAATATGCAAAATATCACATAGGAATTGGATGAATCTATTAACCAAGAAAGGGTTGTAGTCTAAGAAAATGAAATGAAGCTAATGAAAAGAAATTTTGATATAGTATGAAAGTTAGATTTTGATTTATCTTACTTCATAAAAGGGATTTTTGATAGGACACTACAAAGAGTGTTAACATCAGTGCTAATTATAAGGAATGTGGCAGATTGCACTACCATATTAAGATGACTCACAAGCTTAAGGTTTATTGCAAGATTGAAAGGTGGGAAACTTATAAACTGGTATGGTGTAAAGGTACAAAGTGTACATTGTATATAAGATAAAATACATTCACACATGAGTAATTTTCTTTGCACATGTAAGCTAAGAAATATATCATAAAAGCAAATCCTATGGGGAATTACAATATGTCAATTGTGGTTAAATTTGCATGAATGAAACATTTTGTGTGGCATCACCAATAGGTTGCATTGTACTTGTGATATGTCGTATGGTGTATCCTTTTCTATTAACTTTTTTTTTGTTTTGCAGGAATAAGGTCGACACCAAGATAAAAGTAGAGGCTATACCAAATGTGATGTGGACAACAAGATGACATATTAATTCTAAAATGAAAAATACTGATGTTAACAGTCCAGTCAGTGGTTGCCAAATCACTCTTGTTTCATCGTATGTGGGATGTACACATTTATCTATGTGGAATACCAATTTTCTCATGCAAAATATTTTTCAAGTTCGAAGTAATGCCAGAGCCAACACTTGTAATTGCAAGTGTGATATGATCTCATTCCAATGACATCATCGTGCTTCAATAAATCTCACATATTTTATTTCGTAAGGGTATATTATGATGATTGCTAACATTTGTTGGCATTTTGTAGGTAATTTATGTAAGGCAAAGAAGATAATTTCATAAAAGCATACCTTGATGTAATTTCAGATGTGCCTTAAACATTGTCAAGGACATGCAGAAATCATAGCATATTTTTTGAAATTGAATAGCATGGGAAATTTTGTAACTATATGAGGAACTAGTTTGAAATGTTTTTTTACATATTTCAAGTTTTGTAGAACAAAATGCTCCATAGAAAGGCGAAGCACTTGTGGTCTGTGATTTTTGTTAAGTTGGAAAGCTGATGCACACATTCAACCATACATCTAAGCATAGCTGAAGCATCGTAGCAAAGCTAATTTGGAGGCACAATTCACTGGGTAAAGTGCAATTCCATTTAGTTTTCTTTCAATATGGAAATTGCTCTTCAAGAAGAAATTCAAGGTTTTCACTTTCATGGAAGATGTATATGTTGAATGGTTTTAGCTTATGCTTTATGGGTATTATATGAGTTTAGTTTTTACTCTTTGGTAAGCCATATCCAAGAAGTCTAAAATCCCTCCTTCAAAACAACATCTAAACAAGTTTTGGGTTTATATTGTTGCTATTTTTTGGGTGATTTTTGGGCACTTATTGCTGAAGTTTTTAGGGTGCTTTTTGGGTGTTTTTGACTGTTAAGCAAGGTTTTTTAATGGAATTTCTTCCAAGAAATCACAGGGCTCCCTTTCAAGTGCAACAATGTGAAGTTCCCTTTTCCAAAGGCCTAGATAAAGAACAATTGTCTTATGTTTTTAAGATAGATTGTATTCCTATTTTCAAATGTGTCAAGGATATAATTGGAGAGGATATTTTGCAGCCATAAATATAGAGAATCATTTTTCCATCTCATCTGGTATCCATATTTTTCTCTGGACAACATCCTAGATTTGAATCCCAATTATCATGATATGTAGAAGATAGCAAATAGTGTTATTAATGAATTTTTTCTGCAACAAAATGTCATTCTCACAAGTCTTCAAAAATATGACTTCTGGCATGGAGAAGCATACATTGGAGGTATCTTTCCTAGACACTACTTGCACCATAGAGAGAGCTTCGAGAAAATTTATACTAGTATGAGGCTGGCACTTGAATTTAATTCATCAAGTTATCTATACAAAGAGCTGAATAGGTATCAAGTTGAATTGGGAAAATACATGATAAGGAGCATCAAGACCAAGTATCATGCAATCTCGTTCCTTCTTACACATCGTTGCCATCATGCAACTTTACTAAGCCATCCTATTCCATCATAGCAAAAAGAGATCGACAATGAGGAATCAAGTGCAGCACTAGGGCCTTCAAATGTGTATCCACTCATCCATGGTCGCCAACCAATCCTTCCTAGCATGAACATCACTGCAAAATCTGAAACATCCCCTCCATAGAATCAGATTATGAGAAAAGAGAGCAAAGAAGATAGTTTCTTTGTATAGAAGGTATGAAGAAATATAATAACTGCTTACAAATTTTGTAAAGTCAACTGGTTTTGTTATTTTGAGAAATTGACATCTCCAATAGGTAAGAAGTTAATCATCCAACAGGAAGGACTGGTCAGTTGATAAACTGTTTATCATATCAAAATGCAATAGTTGACATTTTGTATTAAAAATATTATATAGATACTAGTATGGAAGCATTTTGCAACCTCTACTATTATATAATATAAATAGTTGGCTTACCAACCTTTTACTAAAAAAAAACTGCTTATAGTTTCAACAACTTTAGAAAAAAATATGGGGCTACATTTTTACTAAATTAGAAGCCTTCATTGCATTTCCTTGTATTTACTAGGCGCTATCCAACTTTAGTAACCTATGAAAACTAACCTATCAAACCATGTGTTTTTGAAGTTTAGCATTTATCATTTTTAATTCTTCATGGGTATAGGTGGATGGCATATCTAACATGTAGCATATTAGAGTCAAATGTGGAATACATGTAAGATACACTACATTCATATGTATTGAGTTTATGTAATACTTGTTTGAATAGGACTTGTTAAATGAGATATTTGTTTGAATGTGATTTAAAGTTAGGGTTATAAACTATGCATGGTATTTCAACATTATTTTTAGATTATCACATGAATACAAACCTTTGATAGGCTTCCCCAAAACATGACATTGTACAAATCCTTTGAAAAGGAAAAATAAAGCCTTAATAAGTATATTTGAATAATTGAATTTTGGTTTAATGCAAATAGATTGAAACAATGATTGTTTGGAGATTGGTTTTGGTTCATCTCATTTTTTATTCTATGGTAGGTTTCATGGTTCTTAAATAATGAATTATATGTTTAATTTTTTAATTATTTTAATAATAATTATAATATTGTAATATATTCTATATAAAAATAATTCATTTTAACATATACATAATTTATTTTAATATATAAAATGATTTATTTTAATAAAAAATAAATAATAGATTTACTATAATTTTTTTAAAGATTTTAGTAATGATTATATTATAATATATAATGAATAAAATATATAAATAGTAAATTATATATTTAAAATATTTAATTATTTAATTTAAATAATTTAATTTAATAATTATTGTGTACTATATCATATATAGTATATAAATAATTGATTTTAATATATTATATGGAAATTTAATAAAATTATTGTTTTACTTTAAAATATATATAATAATAAGTCTTAAATAAATATAATTTTTATAATAGTAATATTAATAATAATCTAAATTAAAAGTTAGACAAAGAGAGGAAAAGATAGATAAATAGAGGAAGAGAGATGTGAAGACAAATATAAAGAGAAATAGGGGAGAGAGAGGAAGAGAGAGATTGAGATATAATGAGAAACATAGAGATGGAGAGGGAAATGAAGATATAAAAAACTCTTTCTCTTCACATCTCTCTATATGTATACATATCCCTTTTTCTACATCTATATATATAACTTTGTATCTTTATCTTTCTATACCTCCTCTCTATCATCTCTTTATTTTTCTCCCTATATATATATTTGCTTCTATATCTCTCACTCACTCACACACACACTCCTTGTTTCTCCCTCCCTATCTCTATCTCTATCTCTATATCTCACCCCTCTTTATCTCTCTCTCTCCTCTCTATTACTTGTCCCTTCATCCCCCCTTCTCTCATTGTCTCCCACTTTTTTCCTCTATTTCTCCCTCTCCCTCTTCCACTCTCCTTCCATCTTTCCCTCTCTATATATTTCTATATCTCACTCACCCCACTATCTTTCCCAAGTTGTATCTCCCTCTCTATCTCTCCTTCTTTCTCTCTCTCTATCTCTACTTCTCTCCTCTCTCTATTCTCTCCCTCCCTCTCCCTCTCCCTATCTATCTATTTATACATATCTATCTCTCTCTATCTTTCTCTCAATCATATACACAAACTCTATGGTTCTCACTCCCTATCTCTATCTATGTCTTTATCTCTCTATATTTCCCCCTCCCTATCTCTCTCCCTCTCTATACCTTTCTCTCTATTCCTTTCCCTTTATCTCTACCTTATACCTATCCCTTCCTCTCTCTCTTTATCTATATCTCAATATCTCTACATATATCTCATACACTCCATCTCTCCTACTCTATATCTCCATTTGTCTATTTGTCTCTCTATCTCTTTCTATCCCTAACTCTCTACCTCTACCTCTCTATATCTCTCCATATTCCTCTCTCTCCCTATATATCTCCCTCTATCTATATCACTCCATCTCTCCCTCTCCATCTATTGATCTCTCTCTTGTTCACTCCATCTCTCCTAAACTATATCTCTATCTCTACTTATCTCCCTATCTATATATATCTCTCCCTATCTCTTTATCTCCATCTCTATTTTAATAGTTTAGAATTTATAGAGCATCATAAGGATGACAAGCACAAGGCAAGGGGATCCATAAATCGAACATGGGAAATATAGTAAGGTGAACAATATTAGCTTTATTAGGAAATTGAGTAAAATAATTCTCTAAAACTATTTTGAGAAGGATGATAACATGTTTCTTTATTTCCAAAATGTTTTTGATACCGGCCACTAGAGATGGTGAATCATGCATATTTATATTTACAAAGGTCTTTTTGGTTGGGTTTTTCTTATTGTTTGATCCTCTTTGTATAATATTGCCTACATTTTATGCTTTTCACCAACACAAATGTTTGAGATTGTGGTACAAAAATCTTTGACAGTGCTCGTTTCCTCATTTTCATGTTCTTCAAATTCCTTTGTAACTAGATATTTTGGTTTATGATTTTTTGGCATTGCATCTTTTTTTATTGACATCTTTTTCCTATTATAGAGTGAACATGTCTATTGTTTCAAGGGTTATATGCGTACCCTTTCTATCTGGTTAATACTTATATCTTGAGCAATTATTATGTCTTTGATTCCTCCATAAAATTCTACTCAGATGCTACCTTCTTTCCTACATCAATTTATTTTTCTATGACTCTTAGCAAACATGCAGTATCTGCAACAAATTATTCAAGCCTGCATGTAAGAGTATTGAAGAACAAAGAAAACCATAATGATTGAATGTCTTGCCAATTCCTTCAAAGTATTTGTTACAAAAATTAATTTGTGAATTCTTGCAATTTTTTATTAGATTTAACTATGAAAAATTGAGACCATAATTCATAGGCTTGTTAGTGGATTGGATTGAAAAGCTTTGCTTGTAAACTTTCTAATTATAATGTATGCAAAAAGTCAAAACATGCTATGCTTCTATCAAAGCTTATGGTTCAATTGTGCCCCAAAACTAGTTCTTATTCTGTTTTCTTTGCTCCATATGGAAACTATAGGAAAGTAGACATAAAATACAAAGGCTAAATACTACCAGCCTTAGAAAATGCATGACTCCCACCTGTCCAGATAATGGCTATAGTTGGTACTTTTTAGTACACCTACTCCATGCAACACCACACACTATGACACCATATTTTCTACACGTTAAAAACTGTGCATAATTAACATGCTTTTATGTTGAAGCTTTATCTATAGAAAATAAAGTAAATAAATATTTGATGCCTATATTACACTTAAGTAAATAGATAGAGGGTGATATATTATCTTGAGTTTGAGATATATTATTGTGGAAATAGATACAAAATCAATATAGAAAAGATAGATTAAAGATGACAATGGAAATGTTAGATATATCTTGTCTTCATTGAGTATAATCTTGAACTCAACGATTCTACAAAAAGTTCATTTAGCTCAATTTTACGTTATTGTTGTTAAAGGAAAAGATCTCACAGGATTTATTTTAGATGGTCAAGATGTAGAACAAATATGTATAGAGTTTTAAATAGTTCAAGCATGAATACAATGTCGCTACCAAAATCATATATCTTGAACCACTTTTCATTCATTGTTAATAGCATATTCTCTCAGGAGCACTAAAAAGGGTACATTTAATTAGGGTAGGTGGCTACTACCATAGCTCATAGAATAAAGAACCATTCATCTAAATTTATAATCCAAAGTCTTTCTAAAGAGCCTCCCACATATGACCACATTTTAGTGTAAGAGGAAAATACACATAATGCTAATGAAGTATCGATTCCTCACAATTATACCTAAAATAATTTATTATTATATATTTTTAAAAATTTGTACATAATTTTAAGGATAAATCTCTAGGATAAAATATATTATTGTTATTTTTAAGACAAACATGACTATGATCTTGAGCAAGCAACAATGTTTTAATTAATCAAATGATAGTTATGAGATTAATTATACCTTGAACATAAGTAGTTTTTTTAAAGATGTCAAACTATTGTAAAATATAAGTAGGGGCATAAAAGAGGCACAAATATGTAAGTTGTAGAGCTACATTGATTTAACAAGGATGAAACCATCAAGATTACATGGGCCATATATTTTTTTAACAAAAAATATATATATTTTTAATATTGTAAATTTAATTATTAAAAAATATAAAATATATTTCATGTAATTCATCTTTTGAATATTTAAATTATTTTCTAAAATTGTTAACATATAAATAAATTTGTTAGGTCGGTTTGACTAATTGATACGGATTGTAATATACCATGCCTTCAATTTTTTGTTTGTTACGTGTTAAAGAGAACAACTTGTTAAATGTGTTGTAATAAATATTGTAGGGAAGTAAAGGAAATATTTATCCTCCTAAGTATTTAATATTCTTTTTATTACAAGTGATATAAACGAGTCACCTATTTAGGTGTTTGGGTTGTTCAAATTCACTTTATTCTAAAAAAATCAATATTTTAAGTTGATGCAATGATTTAGTCTTGTACCCAATTTATTTATTATTTAAATTTAAGTCGTGTTTTCATCTAAAAACTATGATTTGAAATTAAAATAATTATACAATATTTACTTAAATATTTTTTGTAGAGGATGTTTTTTTATTAATGTTTTGGATTTTCTTTAATTATTTATGGTTGAGATGAGGAAATAATTTATAATCTTTTGTTTTTTATCATATTTTATAAACTATTATCAAGATGAGACAAGAGTCTATAATTTTTAACATCAATATTTCATATCACATTTAATTCCTCTCTCTCTCTCTCACTTTCCCCCCTCTATCTCTTCGTCTTTTTATCCTTATGTCTGCCTCTAAATAATAAACCTATTTTTTTCCAAAATGATCTTACACACCTCTTTACCCATTGCACACAAAGATACAATTGCTAGTTATGTTTTCTCATACAATATTCAATAACTTCAAACATTAAAATCATGTTAAAAACAAATACTTTATATATATATATATATATCAACCAACATTTTAATTAAATAAAAAAATTATTTAATCTTTACATTTTAAATCATTATTTAGTAATGACACTTTCCTTTCCATACTAATGTTACAAATTTAGATACCACTTTTAAAAATCTAAAAGCTTTCAAACTAAACAAGGTGACATGTAACTAACAGATTACAAATTTGATTGTATTTATTAATTAATTGTGAAGGTACTTTTTATTTTCAATTAATTAATAAATATAGTAAAATGTGCATTTGTTTGCTACATAGACAATACACAAATAGACTTGCTTCAAGTAAAGTCACAAATTTGATTGTATTTATTAATTAATTGTGAAGACACTTTTTTATTTTCAATTAATTAATATATACAATCAAATGTGCATCCTGTTGACTGCATAGAAGTATGTAAATAGACCTGCTTCAAATAAAGTCAAGGCTCAGGACTCAAAACCATTCATTCATATTGGGAGTACGTACTATAAGCCACCCGTAGACCCAAAAACAAACCGCACACTTTTTACAACTTTGATTGTATTTATTAATTAATTGTGAAAGTATTTTTTATTTTCAATTAATTAATAAATACAGTAAAATGTGCATCTGTTTGCTACATAGACAGTACGTAAATAGACTTGCTTCAAATAAAGTCACAAATTTGATTGTATTTATTAATTAATTGTGAAGACACTTTTTATTTTCAATTAATTAATATATGCAATCAAATGTGCATCCTTTGACTTAGACAGTATATAAATAGACCTGCTTCAAATAAAGTCAAGGCTCACACTCAAAACCGTTCATTCATATTGGGAGTACATACTGTAAGTCCCTGTAGATCAAAAACAGACCGCCTGATATCGAGGACTATAAAAAGACCTACTTACTTACCTACCTTCACCAGCTGTTCAGATTGTGTTATTTGATCATGTTGGAGAGTCAGAAATATTGTACGGAACGGTGTACATGCACTCCAAGCACTTTGGATTGAATCTGCATCTTTCATGGATGGAAACTTGCGCTAACTTTAAGGAGTTTGTCCTCTTATCTCTTACAGTAGTAGCCATTTTCTGCAACTTCACATCCATATTCCTATCAATATGGGTATCTATGCAGATCACATTGGAGATACTTCTCATACACATGTGATCATGTTGTACCTGTCATTGCCATTTGCTGACCATTTTTCATGGCATTATTGGCATCAGCACAGATGCTCACAGATTCCCAGATGTTCTGCATGGGAGGACAGTCGGTAACACAGAGATTATTACAGACCTCATTAATTGTATCTGCAAGCTGCTTGGCAGTTTGGGTAATAGGATTGTGACAAATACCTATTACTTAAGATGCTTGAAAATGAGATGGTACATTTAGAAAGTACTCTTATCAAATGTGCCGTTTCATCAGCTGTCCTGATAAAATATCAAGGGAGGCCATGTTTTGGTACCAACTCAAGTATAGATTTAGCAGGCTAGCTAAGCACCTAAAAGAAGGCAATGTACAACATTTATCACATCGAGGCAATTTTGGGAATTTGGATCACGTGACACTGAGCTTTCATTTCAGATTGCTCATTTCAGATTGCAGGTTTAAGTCTGTCTCTTCTTCATTGAACATGCACGGAATGCTGTTGCATTCGTCATATCCTGTATGGGGAAGTGGAGCTTCGGCTAATATTTTTCTCCTCTCTCATTGCTGTTGCTGTTTTGTTCTGGTGACTGTGTCTTCAACAGCTAAGACATTTGTCAGTCCTAATGATTTCCTATTTTCAGATTTTGTGTACTTGCAACAGATTGCTTCCTGAAAATCTCAACAGCACAAAGAATGGAAGCTAAATAATTCCACCAATTGTACACCCAAGGAAAAAAATTATCTTTAATATCTCTGTTTTGCTTCTTATGTCTGTCATGATATCAGGCTGGCTGTGACTGTCATAGAGTTCCCAAGAAATATCAGCATCTTGAGAGCTGGTCCACCTCCTAAGATATTATTCCTGTTGGGCAGATAAAGTTTGCCATCAAAGAGTGTAGTGTGATTTTGGATTGTAAAATTGTCCTTTTTTTCTGGAAAGGAGAGAGTCCCTTATATGAGAAATAAAAATATGATAGACTGAGTTTATTGTTGAGTGACACATTATTTGCTAATATGTTAGATAATGGCAGATTACTAGGAACATGGCTCATAAACCACCTCTACACACAGTGGCCCCAATTTCCAACCATCTCTATACTTAGGTAAGCAATGAATCATCACCCATGTAAAATGACATACTCTAGGTCATAGTGTCGCATAAGGTTAGATTGTTGGCATCAAATTCACATAGAGAAATTAAGTGTAATAGCATAATCAATATCAAAATAATTTAGTTATAATAGAACATAAGGTACAAGTAGCCAAAATATTGTCACTGGGAAATATTTATGCAAAATCCTTAATATGGCTCCATGTGATGTCCTATTTCAGTGTGATTTGATGATATAAACCATCAAACCCTTATTATATATTATGACTTTCTTCTTGATTGGAAA
>VDFB02376453.1:0-29613 GCA_007258455.2 Sequoia sempervirens | reverse complement strand
AATTACATTTTATAAGAGCACGATACATGAAAACAAAAAATCATCCAATGCTTCAACAGATCATTCAACACCATCAACAAGTTTTTCAAGAACCTAAGGATCTACCTCAAATCATAAACTATTATGATACCATTAAATTAATACGAGGAAGCATTCATCTTAACATTAGACCTTATAACTATCCATATGAACAATAGTTAGAAATTAAAAATATGTTGAAGGAAAAGTTGGATTCAAGCATTGTTCATTCTAGCAAAAGTGTATATTCATCTCCAATGATTATAGTTTAAAAAAAGAATGTGTTATGGAGACTATGCCCAAATTACAAGGAGCTCAACAAGTTCACTATTAAAGATAAGTTTTCTATTCCTATTATTGGTGAATTATTAAATGAATCAAATGGTGTAGTTTTCTTTATTAAGTTGGATTTCAATTCAAGTTATCATCAAATTCAACTAGAAGAGGATGTACATAAGGCTACCTTTAGAACACATAAGGGTCATTATGAATTATTATGTCATTTGATCTCACTAATGCCACTCAACTTTTCAAAGCCTCGTGAATTCAATGTTCCACCCATCTTGCAAGAATTTATGTTTGTATTCTTTGATGACATCCTCATCTATAGTTAAAATATGGAAAGATGAACAATTCATACAAAGATGTCCATAGTTACTAAGAATTAATGCAACACTTTTCTCAAGAGGATTGACATGTTTTCCCAATATTCTATTTTCCTAAGTGTAATAAAATTAAGCACTTGTGACAAACTTTTATAATTTAATGTATTATTTTCAATTGTTTCTTTACCTCGATTTAATTAAAATAATAGAGTTTATCCCTACATAATTATGCCTTTCAATTAGAAAAGGAAAAAGACTCCCAAAGTATCATAAGTTACAATGTTGAATTTGTATTATCATATTTTAGTTTCTTAAGATCACCTCCTCAAAACAATATTATATTTTATTGATTTTTACCTTTATTCCAAAAAAAACCACAATATTATATTTTATTGATTTTTACCTTTATTCCAAAAAACACCCCTTTTGTGAAATTTGTGATAATATGTTAGACCTAGACCTAAGGTCTGATGGCAAATCCATGGATGGTATTTTAGTGCTCTGCTTAATTTCATTAGCATGAATCCGTGGATTGTGCAAGCTTTAGATCAGTGTGCATAGCATAGATTACTAGTTATCAACTTGTCCAATTGGCAATCATGTTCAACATTTGAGACATCCAGTCTCACTTGTGATTTACGATCGACTCCAACATTATTTGCCACATTGGATTATTGGTGTCCAATGACTGACTTTGAGGAAGTCTACTTAAAGGCTCCAACATTTGGCACTTGTACACAAGGTTGGTAGCTTGGAGCGATCAACTTCTTGTATAGATTAACATGAAATTTTAGCAATTGGCTTATAAACGTTTATGTAGATTTTCTATTTAACATTCTGAGCCTTCTAAGGGGATATTGATTAGGGGCAATGATATTACCTCGTAAAGATTTATTCATAAACAACAGACCATTATTTCTTCCACGTGGATGGGAATTAGGTTTTATCCATTAGCGAAGAATCTTGACATACATTTCATTTTCTTTATGAAGAAGCGATATGACGCTTTACGTCTTAGACAAAATTCAAAAGAGCCTTGATTATGTAAATGCACTCAGTGCCCCTCAAGCTATAAAAAGCTATCACTAGGAAAAATGATAGGATTTATTTCTTCTAGTAGATTTGGCTTGTTAAAAGCACTTCGTTTTTACCCTACAAGTTGCATTTTAAGAAAAATGTTAGAATGTAAACCCATTTTGTCAAAGATCATTTCGTTATGTACCGTTTAAATTTAAATGTGGTAGCTTACATTATATTTGTATTGGATTTACAACTTGATCAGTTTGCCTTTATGTAAGTGATAGGCATTGCCTAACAATGTATCAATCGGTAAAAACACTAATACTCTGAATACCTTTGATATCATTTATTACAGTAAGATACTTATGGTGATATCCTTTGATCTACCACATATTGTTTCTCTTTTCCTTGTGGAGTTGTGTTACTCATTCATGGATGTGTCTCTACATCTTACAAGGAAACCCTGCTCTGCAAATAACATTACATACATATGCTTGACCTTCAAGTGCTCATTGTATGTCACCGTGAACTATACCTTAACATTAATCATATAGGATCTTTAAGCAGGAATGTCACTTTGAACTATGCCTTTAATCATATTATATATTTTTAGTAGCAAGACTTCTGCAGGAATTTAATTTTTCTTTTTTAAATTATGGGATTTGACCTATGCACTTTAACTCTTATTTTTGTGAGATTTGACATAAGTTTTTAGTTATTGTAATGATGACACTTTCCCTCAGTTGTGCTACAATCAATAATATTGCATTGCACATTAAAACTCAATGCTATGTCAAAAGGTTGAACAAAATTTAAATAATATTATCCGAAAATTCGAAATATCTTGGAACACCCATTGATATACTAAATATAATCAGAAAGTCGTGTGCTGCTAACACACTCTGTCAAAAGGTTGCACAAAATTTAAATAATATTATCCCAAAACTCAAAATATTTTGGAATACCCATTGATATACTAAATATAATCAGAAAGTCGTGTGCTGCAAACACACTCCATTGTACATTCCACTCACTGATTACCACCTTATGCCTTTAAAAATTAAAAATTCTATTTGGTTTGGTCATACATCTTTCACGCAAACTGTGATAAATCTTAAAAGTTCCAATTAAGCTAAAAAATATTTAAATTAGAAAAAAACAATTTTCTTCTAATATTACAACTCAATCTGCAGTACACTGTTGGCAACCACAATGTTAATAAATCTTATAAAGACTCAAAATCGGGCACATTTACTAACCAATCCTTCCTGAGAATGCTTGATAGGACAGTCCCCTCATCTTGGGGACTCTCATGCAAGTCAATCATGCATTAGCTGGAGCTTTCCTCGGAATTTAAACAACAATTTTTTCAAGCCATGCATAAATGCATTAGGCTACAATGCGTATGGGTTTTTTGCCACCCGTACAACATGTATGAACTTACTTGCACAAGTTCTTCTATAGTATTATACCTTCCAGATTTTCAACAGGACTGGAATGCATACACCTTTTCTGCCACTTCTGACCCTGATTTAACATTGACAGTGGCATCTAAACATTAAGGCTGTTGAAGACAATCTTGATAAACTGTTTCTCTGTACCCAGGCTCATTTGAACAGTGTTTTTTTCTCCACGTATACCCAGTATGGAGGAAGAATTCAATTCAAAAAATAATTTCCCAGAGCATTTGCATAAGGCAATGAGATTCATCGTCTGTCTCAAACATATATGATGAAATAATAGCTGAAATTGAAGAGAAATAGAAAATCAAAGCATTCAACTGAAATAAGATGCTCCTGTATGAATTGCCCTTTCCTTTTAAGGGTAGGGATATCTTGACTTCACATATGCAGGCATATGAATCATCTCACTATGCTGCTTTAAGGGACTTTTTGTAGTCCTGGAATGTTCCATGGAAGGGTGTTACTCTGCCTTGAGATACCGCCCACAACTCATCAACACTTCCAGATATAAGGTGTTCGTCATGACTGACCTGAAATCACATAAAATCCAAAGCTTTATGACAAAACCAGAGGAGAAGAATAGAACAAGAAGAAAAGAATGCGTGTCAAAAGAGAAAAAAAATCAAGAAAAATGAAACCTTACCATTAAAACCCCTCCCTGGAAGAGAACAAGCCCTTGAATAAGTGCCTCAACAGCATCAAGATCCTGTGGTCATGAAAACCATAGCATATTTAATTAAAATTAATATTATTACATAACACTTGTGTCATCAAAGTAGATGGAACAGCAATTTGGGGAAAAAAATTGCAGTAAAATAAAGGAACTGGATCTTAATGCTGCATATGCAGGCATTGCATCAAATTATTCAGTAAGAAGCTAACAAACTGATCTAACTAGACACAAAATCCAGTAAGGTTAGAATCTTGATGTTAGATAAATATCTGATCTGCCTTGATCCAGTGAAGTATTGAGAGAAGTAAATATGCAACTAGAGCCTAAACCATTGGAATGATTGTGTGCACAACTTCCGGCACATAATGCAACTGGGGTCCATGAGTCGATGTTATAATATACAAATTCACTCCTATATGTGCCCAAATTTGGATCTGGTTAGGACCTGATCCACTATGTGTTGGTGTAAGTTCTTATTTTCCTAGTGGGATATTTATTTTCCCTTAGTTATAGGTTTTTCCTACACATTAAGCTTAATTAGGATAATAAAGTGAGTCAATCATTTAATAACTAGGAGATAAAATGATGAGTTGTCGCCACCCTTTAAAGGTGGAGTATTTCCTTTTTCATCACTTTATTTAATGTTGGCGGTTATTGGTGGTCAATCTTTATTGGTTGATTTGCCACCTCCATCCTCTCCTTAGTTCTACATATATCCAAATTGGAGATCATTTGACATAGTTGCAAAAAAGGGCTTGAAGCTCAGATCTAGTGAACAGGTTTTATAGGAGCATTTTCAGCCAAAAAAACCTTACCATTACATTCAGGAGGCCAAGGAGATAAATTTTGACATTAAATTCGTCCATATTTGGTGGCGAGCCACTAAGGCAAAAAAAATTGTCGAGACGGTTGTACAATCCCCCCAGCTGCAGTCGTACAGCAATTTTTTAAAAAAAATTTTAAATAAATAGTTTATTAAGTACTGACTGCAGCACTAAGCCGCAAAAGCTAGCTGCTATGGGCATAGCCTCGTGGCTAGTCCAATGGCCATGGCATTAAAAGGCTGCCTTGGCTAATCAAACCACCTGTAGCTATATAACCACGAGCTGCAGTATACATAAACCACACAAGTTTTTTCATAACCGTGATGTCAAAACTACAAACCGCAAACGATTATATTTAAACAGCCAGTTTTAGCCGCCCACTCACCACCAAACCGCCGCCGCCGCCACCGCCTAATAGCCATCAGGGGGCCACCAAGGCCCTCCAATAGGCCAAAATGGGCTTTTTTTTCAAACTTGCATAACCTTTTGCCATGATATTGAAATTTCAAAAACGAGATATTATAGAAAAGCTGAAGACGAGAATTTTCTATCCACGAAGGCATTGAAAAGAATTTTTGTCATTTTTCGCCAGATATTTTAGGTTGAAACTGTTTGTTGCTTATTTCTTCAACAACCCATAACTTCCACCCCGATGCTTTGATGTTTGGAATCAAATAGTCATTGGAAAAGTGGTGAAGAGCACTACACAACTATAAGGCTAATTTTTCCAGATTTTGTCTCGAGTTCATTTTGTATCAGAATTTGTAATTTTGGTTATTTTGAGTCTATTGAGCATTGTATCTTGAAAAAGGATTTGTAAACGAATTAAACTATAAAGTGCCAACCTTATAATATTTGGAGAGGTATTTTTGATACTAGTGAAAAGGGTCGGGGTGTTTTGGCGTTCTTGTGTTCACTTTCTTTCCGCACTTCTTTCTTGCATTTCTTCATCATGGCTCAAACAATAGTTCCTATTTTAACTACATACAACTATTTTGAGTGGAGATCTAAAATGCAAATTCACTTAAGAAGTCTTGGTTTGCATAGAATAACAATGGGATTAGAAATTGAACCTACAAAAGATGAAGAAAAGCCTAACTGGTTTAATAGATGCGATGAAGCATATGGAGCATTGTGTTTGTCTCTATCTCCTTATTTGCTCTTTCATATTGAATATTTGAACACTCCAAATGAAATAATGGAAAAAGCTAGAATCTCTTTTAGGCAATCAAAGATTATATCAATGTTCCACAGAAACACATTTCCCCCCCTATCTGGCTGTGTTTTGTTTCAGGGATGGGTACTTGATGTTTCCTGTCGTCCTGCCACCGCCACCAGTACTCTGTCGGAGACGGGGAAACGTCCTGCGTCTCGCAAGGAGACTTGGAGACATGGAGACGTCTTCAAGTTTCCTTGAGAGATGTCTCAACATCTCTCTGTCTCCTTGGGAGACGCCTAGCCATCTCCCATCGAACCCCATGTCTATGGGCATATTTAACTTAAAAATTAAAAATAAATTTTTTTTTTAATGTTTTGGGGTAACCCTAATTTGGCGTGGGCCCCACCACTTCCTCCAAAACAACACAAAAGACTCTAATTTTATCATTTCATGCACATTTTGAAAGTTTGATTTTTTTTTGCAGCCAGCTAAAGAGGAGAAAAAACAGTGAAAAAGTTTGATTGAACGAGTGAAATAAGTGATTGCAAGTGTGATAGGAGTGAGAAGGAGAAAGAAAAAAAGGAGGAAGAGGATTCTACTACATTTTGGAAAGATTTTCAAGCACAAAGTAGGGTTTTTGAAGTTTTTTTCAGATTTCTTGTTGTTTTTGTTTTATTTTCTTAGTTTAAACTTCTTTTTTCATATTCATCTCAAGGACTCAAATCAGATTTGATGTTGAATCTTGAGGGAAAAATGATGAAGATGAATGAATCATTCATCATTTTTCCCTCAAGATTCAACATCAATTTTTTTAAAAAAATTTAAATATTAAACTTGTTTTTTTTTCTTATTCATCTCAAAATCAGATTTGATGTTGAATCTTGAAGGCAAAATGATGAATGATGAATCTGATTTTGAATCTTGAAGGCAAAATGATGAATGATTCATTCATCTTCATCATTTTGCCCTCAAGATTCAACATCAAATTTTATTATTTATTAATTTAATATTTTTATTTTTATTTTTAAATAATATAAAATTAAATCTGATTTTTAAATTATAAATTGTAAATTTTGTTTTCAAAATTAAAATTTCAAATTTGTAAATGCATTTCAATTTGTTAAACTAGGCTGATTTTATTTTAATTTTGTGAAATGCAGTGTCACTTTCACAATGAGCACCCAAGACATGAGTGTGGATGACATGGAAATCTATTCTCATAGTGAATATGATTCAGATTTTGAACCTAAGAATGAGAGGGATGACCATGGGGCTGATCCTGCAGCCCAATCTAGTTCCATGCCGAGTGCACCAGCTAGTACAGGTTGCCCTTCAGAGTTGTTGGCAAAGTATGCTAGGGGTGCTTTTGATCCGAAGTCTCCTCTAAAACAGTTTGCTACAAGAATACAAGGCAAATCACATTTAGGTGGGGGAACAAGGAAGTGGAAGTGCAACATTTGTGGGACTAAATGGTTTGGTAGCATCACTCGAGTGAATGCACACTTTCTTTTTTGGACAAGAAAAGGTGTGGAGCCTTGTAAGTTTTTTAAGGAGCCTAAAAATATACATTATAGAATGGAGTTTAACAAGCTTTGGGGCATTCCAGAGGACACAAATATTTCAGTCCCTACTACTTTGACTACTAGGGCAGCCCTTCAGCAAACCCATCATGTGCCACATACTTCTCCTCATGCTTCGCAAACGGGAGGAATGATATTTGGATCTTCATCCACTTCCACTTCTAGTGTCGCTAGGGGGACAGCCACAGGGAAACGCAAGTTGCAGACATCGCAAAGTAACCCTATAGCTGATATGTTTAATGTGTAGCTGAGAGATGAGATAGATGAATCCATTTGTGTCTATTTGCCAATGGCATTCACTTCATGTTACACGTCTCCTTTATTATAGGCAGATGATGCATATGGTGGCAAAAGGAGGAACATCATATGCCACCAAGTGAGCATTGTAAAAAATGAGGTCTCAAAGTGTTATTCCAAGATCAATAGCTTTTGATGGAGAAGATGAAGGCATTGTTAAGGGCATTTGGCAACATAGTTAAGCGGATGCAGTGGGATCTATCATTAAAGGCCATCGCCCACCATCGTATCATCATGGTCAGCATGCAAAGGCCCATACCTTAGAAGCAGCTGATTGTGGCCGGCATCGCCAAAGCATGTTGTTGGATTTTAGTTTCCACAACCTCGGGAGGCTATTGAGAGGCTGGGCCACAAAATCGGTCCGCGAACACGATGCAGCCCATGTGTGTAGAGCGTAGGGAAACTCATTGAGGCAGCCATAGACATATTTGGTGGACCACGTTGTGCGTACGCTATGAACAATGCACCCGGGCGAAGCTGGGGGGAAGA
The DNA here is from genome assembly GCA_007258455.2 of Sequoia sempervirens. NCBI lineage: Eukaryota > Viridiplantae > Streptophyta > Pinopsida > Cupressales > Cupressaceae > Sequoia > Sequoia sempervirens. The sequence goes on along the minus strand of VDFB02376453.1, from coordinate 21,485 downwards.
TTGATTGATTAGAGGAGTGGCGTCCGACAGCGCAGAGATGCAGATGTTTCTATCTACAACCACCAATATCTCATTACGTATCTCAAAGACCTTCATGGAAGCGAGTTCTTTGAAACCCGGTGGAACCCCAATATGCATCATATTTCATTCTCTTGGAGAGAATTATTGAGTTGCACGAGGCATTGCAACTCATGGTTATGACTAATGAGTGGAATAGGTGGGCCGAGGCCAAGACAGCGTAGGGGAGAAGGGTGAAGAAGATAGTGAAGAGTGATGTGTTTTGGACAGATGCGAAATACATTGTCTCCATCATTTCTCCAGTATTCCAAATTATTAGATATGAGGATGGGGATGCACCTAACCTTGGAGAGGTGTATGAGTGCATCGACTCTATGCTTGACCAGATGAGGGTTGTTGTGCGAGTGAAGGACCCCTCTCTAGCATTTTACAATGAGCACATCCGGCCAATCATTCAGCGCAGATGGGACAAGTTGAACACTCCTTTGCATATGGCTGCCTTTGCCTTGAATCCCAAGTGGTACAAGGCTAGACCGGGTAGAGTGACACCAATTCAAGATGATGAGGTGAAGGCTGGTTTCTTTAGGTGCATAGAGAAGATGTATGATTCTAGAGATGTCGGCACAATTTGCACTGAGTGGACCAAATTTGCCACTCTTAGAGGCTATTCAGATGCAGCAAAGATGGATATAGAATCTATGGCACAAGAGGACCCACTTTTGTGGTGGAATTGTCATGGTCCGAAATCTTTGACCACCACTCTAGCTATCTTTCTACTATCCCAGGTTTCCAGTTCTTCAGCTACTGAGAGGAATTGGTCTACATATAGCTTCATCCACTCTCTTAAGAGGAATAGACTTACCTCTAAGAGAGTAGAGAAGCTTGTGGTTGTACACAATGCTTTCCGTCTCATGGACCGCAAGACACATGGGTACAAGGAGAGTATAGCGGCATGATGGGATGTGGAGCCAGAGGAGCCTTCATAGATTGATGAGGATGATCCTACCACTTCAGATGCAAAGTTGGTTGGTGTGAGCTTGAGGGATCTTGACCTTGTGGAGTCCAACAATTCCAGTGATGAGGAGTTTGCAGATGATTAGAGGCCTTCATTCATTACATTTTGAGTTTTGACATTTTGGCATTTTGTCTTTTGTAATGCTACTCATTGTAATGATGAATCATGTAATCATCTTTCTAGACTTTGTGATACTGATATCTCATATGACATAAACATCAGATATTCATATTTTTGATATAATAGAAATCTCCAATTTGACAATTTCATTTGTCAAATTTTATTTAGCAATTAGTATTCAAGATATCTTCATATTTAGATTTAGTATTTCAAATTTTGCTATGTTATAATTTTATTATTTTACTAATTTCCTATAGTTTCATTTGAAATGTAATTCTTATACTGTTATACTGTTATACATTTTTTCAAAACTAGTTTTTCAAGTACTATTGGTATATGTATAACTATATCAGCACCACCACCCTGCCACCCCCCCGCTGCCATCCCCCAGTCGTCACCCCACCATCCCCAAACTTAGGCCCTTTGTCCCCCCGTCTCTGAAATGCATCCCGGACTTCCCCCTGTTTCCTCATCCCCTAGGCCCATGGAACACTAGATTATATGAAGTCATATGTTGGAAAATGAACTAATCAGTTTAAGTCCAAGCAACTTCAACACAATTCAAGATTTTTTCACCAAATTGAAATCACTAAGGCTACAACTACAACAATGTGGAATTGTAAAGAAAGATGAACAACTTATTCTAAATATTCTCTCTAAGCTAAGTCCTAAATATTCAGTGTTTGTTCTACCTTTTATACTACTAAGGATGCATTTGGGTCTAAATTCACCATGCCATCTTTAGATGATTTTTCCACTTCTCTCACACGAGAGTGAGATAAGCTAATTCAGATGGGGACTCTTGAGTCTTCTAAGTCACATGCTTTGGTTGCCAACCATGGCACAAATGAACAGGGAGGAAAAAATAGTAATAAGGATAAGAAACAAAAGAATAGCAAAGAGAAAAGGATCAGAAATCAGTTGCTCCAAAGGCAGCTAATGAGACCTCATCTTCAAAAGGCGACAAGTCTAAGAAAGAAGAGGTCAAATGTGCCTATTGTAAATGACCTGGACACAATGAGCAAAAATGTTTGAAGAAACAAGTAGATCACTTGACACACATTCTTGAAAAGAATAAACTCAATGTTATTGATTCCATCAAACAGTGTTTAGATGAGGGGTTTCACAAGGTCAAAGACAACAAGAAGGGGAAAGGAAAGGGCAAGGCTCTTGTAGTAATTGCTTCTCCACCGGCCAGTTGGGTTCTTGATTCAGGTTCTTTGCACCACATGGCTTCTTTTGAGGACGAAACTGTATCTTTGGAGCCATGTACTATGCCTTCCATTTTGATGGGTGACAACACTGATGTTAAGGTGTGTGGGAGAGGGTCTATTGATATGGGGGATGGCACATTTTAGGTTGTTCTTTGTGTGCCCTCACAACTAATCTCCTATCGATCTATCAAATCACTCACACAGGTACAAGCAAGTGGGTTGAGTTTACTCCTAATTCAATGGTGATTCGTGAGTTGCACAATGATTCTGCAGTTGCAGTTGGGAGAGCAGATCATCCTTCACGGCTTTATTTGTTCTCACTTTGCTCCTAATCCACCTTCGTTTGTTTTACTCACTCATTCAGATGATGTAAGTAATTTGTGGCATCAATGGTTTGGCCACTTGAACTACCACTATTTGCAGCAGCTCAATCAACAGGACCTGGTTACAAGATTGCCTATAGTTCGATTTTCTAATGGTGTTTGTCAAGGATGCATTCTTGGCAAGCATCCTGAAGAGAAATTTGACAAAGGAAAAACTTGGAGAGCCTCACATCTTTTGGAGTTAGTACATAGTGATTTGGCAAGGCCATTTCCACAGCCATCTTTTAGTAGAGCCTGATATGTTTTGACATTCATTGATGACTTTTCCAGGTATAGCATTGTGTACTTTCTCAAACAGAAGTTTTAAGTCTTTGATTCATTCTTGGAGTACAAGGCTTTTGCAAAGAAACAAACTAGGAAATCCATCAAAGTTTTGCGTACAGATGATGGGGAGGAACATGTCAACTACAAGTTCTTGCAATATTGTGCTTCAGAAGGCATTGATTTGCAACATATAGCTCCCTATAGTCCTCAATAGAATGGAGTTGCAAAACAAAAGAATCGGTCCTTGAAAGAGATGGCCAATTATATGATTCACTCCAAGTCTTTGGCACCACCTTTCTAAGCAAAAGCCATTAACTGTGTGTTATATCCATAACCAATTTCCTCACAAAGTTGTGAAGGGGGTTAACTCCTTTTCAAGTTTGGACCAGTTGGGAACCCTCAATTAAGCCCTTTCAAGTGCTTGGCTCTAATGCATGGACCCACATTCCAACAGAGAAACACAAGGCTATGGATACGCAAAGCAAACCTTTGCATATTTGTTAGATATCCAGATGATATCAAAGGCTACAAGCTTCCCATCCTAACACACGAGTTGTTCATCAAGAGGAATGTTTATTTTGAGGAATGTTGACACTTCTCCCGCCACCATCAAATTGTAGTCCTTGCATCATGATGATAGTTCTTCAAAGGATCATAATCCTTCCAATCATGATGAGTCTTCTTCCTCCACTTCAAATGATGATAGTACTACTGAGGGTCCATATGATCCACATTTAGAGGATGATGATTCTCCTCCAAACTCTGCTTCTTCTCCAACCACAGGGCCTCTTTGTGCTTGCCAAACAGTGCAATCAACAGGGGATTGGCTAGGGGATCCCTTAGATCATAGGAGAACAAGATCACAGTTTCAAGATGCTTTGCATGTCTTCCTTGCTACAACTTCCAATCCACAATCCTTTTAGGAAGCTTCTAGTGTCCTCGAGTGGGAAGCAACGATGCAGGAAGAGTTCAATTCATTGGAGAGGAACCACACTTGGGATCTTGTCCCACTTCCTAAAGGAAGGAAACTTGTTCGATGCAAGTGGGTCTAATGAACAAAATTTGCAGCAGATGGGTCAGTTGACAAGCATAAGGCTCACTTGGTTGCCAAAGGATTCTTCCAAGTTCCAGAGATTGACTACTCTAGGACTTTTGCACCAATCGCCAAAATGAATTCCATCCAACATGTCCTTGCTATCGCTGCAACACACAGATGGGAAATTCATTAGATGGATGTGAAGAGTACTTTTCTTCACGGTGATCTTCAGGAGGAGATATACATGGAGCACCACAAGGGTTCGTTTAGGATCCTTCACTTGTGTCTCGTCTTCAAAAGTCTCTCTATGGCCTCAAATAGGCCCCTCAAGCTTGGTATGCCAAGATGGGCTCCTTCCTTCTGAAAGTGGGGTTCACTCAATGCCATTTTGATCCTAATGTCTACATTTTGCAGCAAGATGATACTCATTCCTTCTTGGTTCTCTAAGTTGATGACTTCTTGATCAGAGGAAGTCACCCATCCACCATTCGGGTAGTGAGAACCGCCCTTCATGATCAGTTTTTGATGTCAAACTTGGGCTTGTTGCACTACTTCTTGGGGATTGAGATCACTCAATCTTCTACAAGTATCTCTCTTGCACAGCCTAAGTACACACTTGATATGCTCCAGAGGTTTCACATGGCTGATTGTAAGCCTACATCGATTCCATTCTTGTCAAGGGTCAAACTTGAGGCTAAGTGTTCTTCACCCGTGGAGGACACTTGGTATTGACAGCCTGTTGGTAGTCTCATTTATTTGACTCATATGAGGCCCGACATTTCATATGTTGTAGGCATGGTCTCTCAATTCATGCAGGAGCCACATGAACTACACTGGAAAGCGACTAAATGTATTCTTCACTACATCAAGGGTACTCACAATTATGGGATTCACTATGTAGCAAGTGCGGTGTTTGACTTGGTGGGACACAGAGATTCAAATTGGGCGAGTGATTCTCAGGATTGCAAGTTTACTTCAGGATATTGCTTCTCCCTTGGTTCTAGTCCAGTTAGTTGGTCGAGCAAGAAATAGTTTGCTATTGCTTTTTCATCTATAGAGGATGAGTATCGAGGAGCAGTTAATGCTACTATTGAGGCCATTTGGCTTCAAAACATTCTCACTGAGTTTGGCATTCCCTTCCAGAAGCCAACGGTCATCTTTTGTGACAACCAGAGTGTGATTTGAATCTCTCGCAATCCAGTCCATTATCAACGAACCAAGCACATTAAGATCCACATGCACTACATGCAGGAGTTGATTCATGCAGAGATTATTGATCTCAAGTACTGTCTGACATCATATCAAACTACAAACATCTTCACCAAACCCTTCACTGAGAGCAAGTTCCTTTTCTAGGGGGTTGTTCTCTCTCTTTTTTTATTTTTTATTTTTGTTGGGGAGGGGGGGAAGGGTGTGGGGTGGATGGAGGAGGCCTTCTTTAGGGGGAGGGGGGGGCAAAGGGGGGAATTTGATATGTGCATGGGTACCTAACATGGCCTATCCCATTTCAACACAAATCCAAATTCACCACCATAGAAGTATGGTGGCATGATATAACTAGGACAAGTGTTGGGGGATATGTTTGGATTTGCACGGGGTGTAATGTCAAACATTCAAGCCCATATGTTTGGGTGAAAGCCCGTCTTTGTGGTATTCCTTGCATTGGCATCAAATCTTGCCTTAGCAAGAAAGGTGCACATGTGTTGGCATCTAGGATGTTGGAATCTATTAGAAAATCAGGTGAAAGAAAAAGAAGCAATTACCCTTAGAATAAGTAATCATTTGGCAAGGAGAGGATCTTGATTAATGAGACCCCCTATTTTATCATCTCTTAGTGTTCTTGAAGTTGTGGTAGAAAGCAATCCAATTTCTGCCACGTATGAAGAACCCAATTTAGTATGAGAATTAAGGGGCCATTGGAAAACGCACTTCAAAATGAATCCCAAGCAATTGCCAACCAACATATTGCAACATGTTTCTATGCAAATAGTTTGTCTTTCAACATCCATTCACCATATTGAAAATATGTGATGATGAAAATTAAGGATGCTCCAAAAATGTACAAGTGCCTAGGTTTTGAGAAGGTGAGCAACACGTTATTGGCAAAGGAGGTGAAACTTGTAGAAGATTCATTGCAGCCCATTAGAAATTTGAGGACTGATATTGGGCAGTTTATCTTTTTTATGCGAGGATGCCAAAAATTGACCCTTGATCAATGTGATTGTAGTGTCCCCTAAAGGGGCAATGATTTTTTAAAGTAGTGCGCTTTGAGGGGCAAGGGAAAGATGTTGACATCATACAAGCCATTGTGCAAGTGTGGTCCCAAAACATTCTCTAAGTCATAACAAACAACACAAAGCAACTAGTTTGTTCGTTGAGGCATGATATTCACACATCTTCTCGACACCTTGTGTTGTCCCTCTGCTCAACCTAAAGCTACAAAAATTGGACAGAAAATTTTATTTGATCAAACAAGTGTATGTCAAGGCCGAAAAGATACAAATGTTGATCACTAACCACCACCTATTGCAAGCTATATATTCAAATTATTCACAAAAATGGAGCTGTTGAAGGCATTGTAACAATAAAACACCAAAAAAACGTGTATAACCATGTTTAATATGTAACTAGCACCAAAACTACACAATTCAAACTCACCATGCCCAATTTATTCAAAAAAAAGTCAAAATTGTGTCATCATAGGTCAAACCATAGTTGGAAAACTCGCGAGTTTTCGCGAGTTTTTTTTTGAAACGAGTATTTGCGAGAAGAACTTGCCAAAAAAACTCGCCGTTTTTTTGTGAAAAACTCGCTGACTTTTTGGCGAGTTTTTAAAAAAAACTCGCGCGATCAGACTATGAAGTCCGCCGGCGGCCAAAAGGTCATTGCATTTGGTTTTTTTGAGTTTTTTTCACTCTTGGCAGAGCAAAAACGGAGTTTAGAGCATTTTGCACCATTTTTTAGTGATTTTACGTTGAGGAGATGAGATTTGAAGGAGGATTTCATCGGATTTCAAAGGCAAATTGGATTTCCAGGTAGGTTTTCTGTTTTTGCTTGTTCTTTCTTTTTTATTTATTTTTCTTCATTTTTGTTGATTGTATGTTTAAAAAACATCATGAATGAAATTTACAGCAGCGATCAATATGCCCAAGTTCCACTTCAGATACGTAGCCGACGCTTCGACGCTTTCCATAGCAACTTTTAGGACGATAGGGGACGGCGATATACAAATTACATATATATATATGATTTTTTCAAAAATTATTAATATATTATAGACAGAGAGAGGGAAAGAGAGAGATATATGTCAATAAATTAATAATTGATAACAACAATATCAATATATAAATAAATCGCGAGAGTAGTAGCATAACAACATATGAACATGATAAATCATAAATGTCATTAAACTTTAAACTTTAAAGCATTATAAAATTTATCACAGCAATATCAAACATAAATAAAACCATGGTCTATCAATATCCAAATGTTTCAAACATGCATCCAAAAGTCTCAAAGTTCAAACATGAAAATCAAAATACTAAATACATTGTCCAACAGTCTATGAAATTAAGCCTCATTCGGGCTATGAATATCAAAAGACTCAGAACTATCTGAGTCACTATCATCTTCTGGCAAGAGTGGATCATCCAATGGTAGTCCGACCAATCCTGGTTGCACCTCATCCTCATCAATTTGCCTAACGTCCTCAGGATCTACATCCCATCGTGCTGCTGGAGTTTGCCGATACTCAGTAGTCTAACGGTCCTGAAGTCTCAAGGCACTATGAACTGCAACTAATTTCTCAGCTCGTTTTGAAGTAAGCCTGTTCCTCTTAATGGAGTGGATGAAGCCATAGGTGGACCAATTCCTCTCTGCAGCAGAGGAACTAGCAATCTGTGAGAGCAAATGAATGGCAAGTTGTTTCAAATCCGGTGTGTCCTTCCCATGAAATTTCCACCATCCAATGGGGTTGTTTTGTGCAATGGTGGCCCTATCTGTCCTAGCCTCTGGTTTGTTGAATGTAGGACCCTGAAGATCAGCAAACATAAGCCACTGCTCTCTAATAATGGTTGCTAGCTCATTGGTATATATTTTACGAAGGGCTGTTGTAAGCCCCTCTACCACCTCGTCATCCTCAGAAGGAAGCATTCGGCCAGGTCTAGGTACATACCACTTCGGATTAAGAGAATAGGCAAGCATATGAAGAGGGTTATTCATTGTGTTCCACCTCTTTGTCACAATAGGCCTAATATGGTCCTCATAAAATCTCAACTCAGGTTCCTTTTGACGAATAGCTTGCTTCATTTGGTCAAGCATGCTATCAAAAGTCTCATATATCTCTCCCAAGCTAGGAGAGTCTGTATTTGCATACCGGATTACCCTCACAGCTGGTGATATGAAAGAGCAAATATACCTACAAGCAACAAATTAAATTTAAATATTAGAACTTTTAAAATACAAACTACAAAGTAAAACAAAGTGTAACAAATTCAAAATTTCAAAAACAATTTAAATTTTCAGATTTCTTACTTGATAGTGGCCCACCAAGTTTCATTAAGTACTCTATCTCTCACTTCCTTGCCTTCATTTGTCTTCGACAGATTCCACTTTTTCCAATCTGCACAAACAACCATGGCTTGTAGAGCATCTTGGACATCCAACATCCTCTCCAGCAAAATATAGTAGCTAGCATATCTAGTCTCAACTGGTTTGAGGAATTCTTTCTTTGAATAAGACCGAAATAGTGCGTGTGAAGTGTGATGGTTGCATACAAACATTTGTATGCCTCTAGCCTCTACAACTGCTGCCCTCACCCAATCTATTTTTCCAATGTCTTTCAAAGCATTATTCAAAGCATGTACACAACATGGAGTCCAGAAAATATGTTTGTAAGCATTCTCAACCATCAAACCTGCTAGCTTACAAACACGAGCTGAATCTGTCACAACCTGCACAACATTAGAAGGCCCAACCTCCTCTATGGCCTCCCTCAAAATGCCAAACTGAAAATCAGCATCCTTACGCTTCCCAGAACAATCAACAGCTCGAAGAAAGTATGAACCAGCAGGGCATGTAACAATAACATTAATGAGTGGCCTATGTCGAATATCAGTCCACCCATCCATGACAATGGAACAACCAGTCCTAAGCCATGTTTGCCTCATCTCCTCCATCAACAAGGTAGCTTTTGAATATTGTTTGTCAAGGAGGGAGGTACACAATCTATGTTCTCCAGGGGGGGCATAAGAGGGTCCAACTGACAATATTTCTTTCACCATAGTTTTGAAATAAGGTGACCTTGCCAAATGAAATGGAAGAGCATGAGCATAAAAGAATTTGGCCACTGCATCATCAGCTTGCTCTCGTTTTTGTGAATTCATCAACCCCATGATTGAAGTTTTCTCACTTGCTTTCTTCTTCCCTCTATCACAATTCTCTGAAACTGATATATTGGAAGAGCCTTGCAAATCAGCTAATGGTCGTTTTTTATTTTGAATGGTAATGATTTGGTCATCACTGCATCCAGCCAACTTTGCAAATTGAAGCTGCTGCTCCAATGTTATTGATGTACATACTCTAACACCCTTTCCACAGTCACCCACTAGATGGCCTCTAATCCTAGTATAGCTCCCATGGTAATGAGTTTTACAAACATGACAAAGCCATTTCTTGCTGCCCCCTGAATTTTTTTGCTTGTTGACAGTCACATCTGTGGCAAACTGACGCAATGGTTTGTTGCGGTTGAAAGGGCCTTTTGCAAACCTTTGAAGAGAGGGTATAGGGCATGCAAAATAGTCTGAAGAAGCAGGGGTTGGATTTTCAGAGGTAGAAGAAGGGTCTATTGACATTCTTTGAATTTCATTTTCACTCTCACTACCCTCACCCTCATGACTGTCACTGCCATTGTCACTGCCATTGCTGTTGCTGCTCATTTTGAAATTTGTATGGCTTTTTTGAATTTTTCTTTATTTTTTTAAAATATGAAGTTTGTATGCTGGTTGAAAATCTGTAATTTTGTAAAAATGATACAAAATCATTTAAATGAAAATAAAACTAAAAGCATTAAGCAAAAATTAAAAAACTGATAAAGATAATACAGAAGCAAAAAAATTATTTAAATTTAATCTCAAACCTGAAAGTGGTAGGAAATGGAACTAAGTGCAGCTCCCAGCTCCTCAAGGCATCCAAAATACAAACAAAATGTAGCTTGAGTGGAGAAAACGCAGTCAAATATAGGTGCCCAGCCGCGACTTTACCCTAGGCGTGTAAAACAAAAACTTGAGAAATTTGTTTCATGCGTCCTTAAAATGCAAAAACGCCTCTGTCAAATGCCCAAACGCAGGAGTAAAATGGTGAAAAAATGATGCTGAGAGTCTGAGACAAATTTCTGTTTGCTGTGTGAGCTGGGAGTCGTCGCCCTTTGCCGTCGTTGCTCTTGCCGTGGGAGCCAAAACAAAAAATATTTCAATGTTTTGAAACTTTAAAGTTTCATTTAATTTTTTGTTTATGACTTTATTCATTCGCCTTTACTTGCTGTGGGCCCACGTCAGAATTAAAAGCAATATAAAATGTTTAAAAAACCACGATTTAATGTTATTTTCTGTTCTGGGCAGTTCATATACGCTGACGGGCGGACTGCCTCGCATATAAGATATGAAAACGCCTAATTTTCTTCATTCGATACGGCAAGGGACCCTTATCAAGGCCTGTCCTAGGATCTCGTGGGACTCGCACAGGGTTTTAGCAGGGACGCTATCCCCATGTAACATTTATATTGTTGAAAAGAAGATTTAGATTCATCCAAACAAGAATTTGTGACACTTTTTTTCTGATTTTTTCTCATATTTTGCTGATTTTTCATTTTTTTGATATTTTTTTCAAACCCTAGTTTGTTTTTTTTAATTTGATTCTTCTTGTTTGTTGAAAACATATTTAAAATCATATATTAGCTTAATTTGTTTCTAATTTAAAGTAATTTTCTATTTTTTACATTTTTTTGTAACCCTAGTTTATTAATTTCTTTTTTTAATCCAATTTTTTTGATGAAAATGATTAGAATCTTAGATTAGTAATATATATTGATTTAATCTATATGTTTAGAATCTTAGATTACTAATTTAAAGTAATCTATGTTGATTTAATCTAATTTAGCTTGTTTTAAAATTTTTTATCAAAAAACTAACAAGTTGTGCTTTCACTTTTGTGTGTGTACTTGTAGGTTAATTGATAATGGCTTCTCAATCCGCTTCTACCCCTACTTCAGCCCCATCCATGCCTACGAGTGGGGAATATGTAGGCACTCGTCTAGCAGGAGCTAGAGATCCTGCTTGGAAATATGCATATGAAGGACCAGAACCTGGAACAGTGTATTGCATTCGGTGTAAAAATGTATACAGTGGAGGCATCAATCGCCTCAAATACCACCTTGCAGGCATCCCTAGACGTGATGCTAAGGAGTGCCTAAACACCAATGACGAAATAAAAAGACAAATGAATGCAATACTTTCTGCTGCAGAAGAAAAAAAGGTACAAAGAGCAAAGGCAAAAGCGGCAATGCAAGCTGCCATAGCTTCTTCTCAAGGTGCTCCAGTCAACCTTGAGTCACTATCAGATGATGATGATATAGCAACCAACATAGTGGGATCTCTTCGTGGTCCACGTGTGCGAAGGCAATCGCTGCAACCCGCCACCACCTCCATCCATTCGAGTACCTCTAGTAGACTACCAGGGTCAAGATCAACACCTACAGGCACAACCACGAGTTCACACATTGGTGATTTTTTTGTGCCTAGAAACACACCTAGTGCACAACCTTCTTTAGAGGCAATGGGGTGGAATAAGGAGGTGCATGAGCATGCAGATATTGCTTGTGCCGATTTTTGGTACTTCAACAACATCCCTTTCAATGTGGCAAGCTCACCTTACTGGCAAAATTTGGTGACCGCATTGACAGTTGCAGGGAAAGGCTACAAGGCCCTTCGCGTAAAGACTTGAGTGGGAGGTTAGTTTATATTCTTTAAGTTTAATTTATGTTTTTTAAGTTTATTTTATGATTAATTTAAGCTATTTTTTTGTTTAGAAATTAAAACTGTGTACTTAATTTCACTTTGTACTTGTAGGTTGCTTTCTAATGCAACTGAAAGGGCAAGGGCAGCAATAGAAGAACAAAAAGAAGAATGGAAAAAATATGGCTGCACTATACTTTTTGATGGGTGGACGGATGGAAAAAACCGTACCATCATTAATTTTTTGGTTTCTTGCAAAAATGAGGTGGTGTTCTTGAAATTCGTGGATGCCTCCAGCATAGTAAAAAATGCAAAAATTTTGGCTAGAATGTTGGAGCAAGTGTGCATGGAGGTTGGGCTTGAAAAATGTAAAAACGGCAATCGACAATGCAGCAAAGATATGTGGCGACACTGATTAGAGGATGGAAGGAGGATCACTACATATATCTACAATCACCCTTGGGTTCTCAGCTTGATGAGGGAGCACACCAAAGAGAGAGAATTGGTGAGACCTGGTGTGACAAGGTTTGCAACAGTTTTCTTAACGTTGCAAAGCATTCTTGGTGCTTTGACGGTTTTGAAACAAATGTTTGTGAGTCAAGCATGGGTAGACTCACCTTATTCAAAGAAGCCAGAAGGAGAAAGAGTTCAAAACATTGTCTTCGAGCCCCTCTTTGCACAAAGAGCAACAGAGATTGTGAAGGTAACTTCAAAACTTTGAGTTTGAATATAAATTCAAATTAAATATATTTCTTGAAGTTAATGTCTTTCATTGTAAATTTGTAAATTACTAAATTGTAACTCTAATCCTTTTTTGCATTTTTAAATTTATATTGTAGGTGTCAGAGCCCTTGGTTAGAGTGCTTCGCTTGGTGGATGGGGATCAAACCCTAATGGCGTATCTTTATGAGGCCATGGATAGGGCCAAGGAGGCTATTAAAAGTTATTACAAGGGGGACAGCCTCAAATTTGATCCCATTTGGGAGATTATCGATAGGAGGTGGAACAATCAACTCCACCAACCTATCCATGCAGCAGGGTACTTCTTGAACCCCCGTTTCATCCACTCAGGCACCTATTCAGATCCTACTGGAGAGGTTATGGAGGGCCTCACTACTTGCATGCAGCGGATGACATCCACACCTGATGAGGCAGATTGCATTGTTAATGAATTGCAGAGTTATAGAGAGAAAAGGGGTGCACTCTTCTCTTCAGACCTGGCAAAGAGAGCAGTATCTAGGCTGCCACCAGGTATAAAATTTGAAATTTACAAGTTACAAAAATGAAAAATTGATAATTACAAGTTACAAGTTACAAGTTACAATTTTCTAACTCTTTTTTTGTTTTTTTTGTAGATGTTTGGTGGACACATTGGGGTGGAAAAACCCCAAATCTTCAAAAATTTGCCCTCTGTGTCTTGAGCCAGCCTTGTAATTCTTCCAATTGTGAGCGCAATTGGAGTTTGTTTGAGGCTATCCACACAAAAAAGAGGAACAAACTCGCTCAAAAACGCCTCAATGACCTTGTTTATGTGCAATATAATCTTCGATTGCACAGAAGAAAGGTAGAAGAAATATCATATGATGATCCAATTGATTTGGATGAGATAGATCCATACAGTGATTGGACAAGGCGAGGGGAGCAGCCTCCATTGTTTACTGAGGATGAGATTTATGATTTAGAGCGACAGGCAATGGAGGAGGGTGGATTTTCATTCTCATTGGACGACCTTGAGGATGACCCTGAGGAGGAGTCATTGCCAGTGCCACCACCAACAGCTGCAGGAGGATCTACATCTAGGATGGAGGTTGAGGAGCCACAGGCACAGCAGGAGCAGACTTCTATGATTAGACGCTCTTCCGGTCCCTTACTGAGATCTAGACATGGGAAGAGGAAGATGTGATTCATGTGAATTTGTAAAAACTGAAATATATTAATGTTTATGTAGTATTTACTTTCAGTTTTACAAAAACAATTTGCTATTTTCATTTTGTTTCAGACTATTATCATATCAACGCATTGAGCACTCAGCATTCCACATGAGGGTGCCATTTTGTATCCAATTTTCTTTCATATCAATCAAATACTGCTTGTTTTTTATATGTACTCATTTATTGACTCATTGGATGCATCTTATCTTTGAATTTTGCAAAAAAAATGCGTTTTTAGTGAAGTTTAAGCAATATTTTAATTTCCCGAGTTTTTTGCCGAGTTTTTGCCGAGCCGAGTTTTTCGGGCTTGCCGAGTACTTGCAATTGGCGAGTTTTCCAACTATGGGTCAAACAGTGAATAAAACACAAGCAATTGACAGAAAACATGTTTTATACATGGGTTATTAAAAAGGAAACCCAAATTTTTTAAATAGCCTATGGGTTTTTGCATAGTTCCAAGACTCACCAAGAATCGGCGAGTTCAAGCGAGTTGCGGAGCGGGTGAGTGTTGGCGAGGTTGGCAAACTCAAGAGCCGGGTACTTGCTTGACTCACCAAATTTGGCAGACTCACCAAATTCACCGGGTCTAGGCAAGTCCCAACCCCCAAACTCGATTGCAGCTATGTTGACATAAAGTGCCCAAAAAAACATTTTTTAAAGATCTTTTTTTTTTTTTTTACTTTTTGCTTTTATAATTGCCTCTATTCCTCCAAAAGGCACTTCATTTCATTTTCAAGCCAAGGAAGAGAGAAAAAAGAGAAATTAGAGCCAAAACATATTTGCATTGAAGGAAAACCAGCAAGGAGATTGAGCACAAAATGGTTGTTGAATCGCATTTGAGAAGGTTCGTAGGTGATCTTGGTGCATCTAGAGGAGTCTACAAGGGATTGGAAAGAGATTTCCACTGTTTTCAAAGAAGATTTAAGAGGTATGTTTGAATTTTGAAGGTTTTTTTTTTGTTCTTTTTAAACCAAAACTTCATTTCTCTTCTTTCTTCTTTTCTTTTTTCTATTATGTTTTACTGAAACAAAGAACGCATTACAAATCCTAAGTGTGTTTTAAGGTTTTTGTTGAACAAACCCTAGGTGTTCTTGCCAAAAAAAAAATTAGTTTTTTAGTTGCAAACCCTAGGTTTTTTAATATTAGTTTAATGATAAACTTTGAATGTTATTTTTTTTAATTTACAAGTTATTGCAGCATTGTCTATATCTGTAAATTGTCTCTATCGCATTCACAATGTCTCAAAATAGAAAGGACCCTTGTTGGAAACACGCCATTATTGCCACCATGCTTGGGGGAGGCATTAATAGATTGAAATACCACCTTGCACATATACTAGGCCATGATGCTAATCCATGCACAAAAGTCCCTCATGAGGTTATGCATGAAGTGCAAGTGCAATTGGGAACCTGTTGTGACCTATTTCACACATCGCCCCATTGCACATGGGGACCCTCGCCAGTTTGTTTTTAGGGTTTAGTTTTGAGTTGCATTGTCGTGAGCTCTTTCACTCTTTGGGTTTCAAGCCTAAGTCAGGAGTCATCACTTGAGCCAAGTTGAGATTTCAAGCCTTGAACAACGCATAAACGTCATAGAAGTGTTCAGAGGACCCCGCAAACGAGGATCACCTGTGCTTTCACCCAATTCTGACACTTCCTACTTTTTAGGGATTTTGCTTTTTTGCTTTTTGTTTTTTTCATTTTTGGCACTTTTAGGCCATTTGGGAATTTACTATTTTTAGAGAGTTGCTTTTTCGCTTTTTCTATTTTTAGAAACTTTCTATTTTTGGCAAGTGCCATGGTTCCCACCAGTCAGAGAGTCAAAGTTTCCATCTTTAGACTAAAAAGCATGCAAAAATCACCCAAAAAAGTCTAAAAAGCAAGGAAAAAGCGTGTAAAAATCTGAGTGAAAAATCAAAATATCAACTGAAAAGCACGCCTTTTGGGTCAAAAAAATCACACAAAAATCATAAAAAGCATGCAAAAGGCCATCAAGAAATCAGAAAATCAAGTAAAAAGCAGATCTTTTAGATAAAAATCTGGTAAAAATCAGACAAAATTAGATAAAAGCAATACAAAATCTGACAAAAACAATGAAAGATCTGATGAAAAGCATGTGAAAAGCAGATTGAAAGCATAAAATTCTGAAGAAACTTTCCCAGCAATGGATAAAAAATAGCACAAGGTTCAGGAATTCGCCTAGCAGCTGATGAAAGGATGGCAAAGATCATGGAAAGTCCGACCTGCCTATTGGAAAACCTTCAAGAAAGTCCGCCTAACAGCCAAGGGATGAATGGCAAGGATCATGGAAAGTCCGCCCATGCTCGAGATGCTGATGGAAAGGAAGTCAGAAAGTCTGCCCTCACCCTTGAGCATATGGAATGAAACTTGGAAAGTCTGCCCTCACCCTTGAGCACATGGAAAGAATCTCTTGAAGTCCGCCTAGCCTAGCAAGATGAAGAAATTGGAAATTTTGACTAAGTCTTGGCAAGTGGAAAGGAAGTAAGGAAGTCCACCCAAGGAAGAGGTGATCAAATTTTTGGCTAAGTATAAAATATTGGAAAACCTTCTTGATAGTCCGCCTAAGCTTGAAATCGGTTGGATTTTTGACTAAGTATGGAGTGAAATATGGCAAAACTTTGAGGAAGTCCGCCATACTTACAAGGATAATGGACAAACACATGGAAAAAACTCTTCAAGTCCGCCATGGAATTATAGGTGAAGCGGAAATAAAATGGCAAAGTCTGAAGGTGCTAGAGAGAAAATGAAAGTTTGCCTAGCAAAATTCGTCTAAGGCATAGAACATCCACAAGAAAATTGGAAATGGCTAAGGCATGAAGAGGTCTGCCATGGTGAAGAGAAAGAGAAGACCCATGAAAAAACTGCGAAATTAAAGTAAAAGCATGGGTAAAATAAAATAAAATAAAAGAATTAAAGGTTGAGAAAATCGAAAAATCACATGCAAACCTTTAATTTTTTTCAAAACGCTTAGAGAAAAATTGAACTCTATGGATAAACTTTGCATTTACGATGAGGATAAAGATGAAAGGTTAAAAAATTAGAAACTTTCCTCGACAAACTAGAGTCTACATTTGACGAACTTGAGAATGGAACGAAATTTTTAACTTTATAAGGCATTTGCAAGTCATTATCAACTCACAATTGCGATTCAAGAAGAAGCTTAGCTCTCTCTTCATTTCAAGAGTTAGTGTATTTTTACGAGAGTTAGAATATTTTAAGAGTTAGAAATTTCTTGAGAGAAAGAAATTTTCTTGAAAGATAGAAATTTTTGAGAGTTGAATAATTGATTTCGAGGAGAGAGAAACAAAGAAAGAGATGGAATTATAGGCTGAAGGTCGAAAGTTTCAAAAGCTTGCTTGCTTTTTTGGCATAAAGATAAAGATTTTTGAAGTTCACAGTTAAATTTGCTAGCCACAGAGTAATTCCGAAGTTTGATGAATTAGTTCTACCTTTATCTTCATTCTATCTTTGAAAATTCCACTAAGTATTATACTCGGCTTGATTTTTCAGTGAATTTAACTTTCGATAAGCTGAAGGTTAGAATTTTCGTAAGGAAATTTTAGAGAAAATAGTTTAATGTTATTGTATTCTCTTTCTCACAGGTTGATGACCAATCCTGGAGGATCATCAAAGAAAGCACCAATGAAATTCGCCAGCAAGGGAGCCCAGCGAGAGACAAAGATCACTTCCAAGTGGAAAAACATTGCAGATACGAACCTTGGACATGTGGACTTCGAAGAGTTCAAGAAAAAGATGTATGGATTGAACGGACTTCTGCCAACAGCGATTGCCCGCAGAATGATGCGCAACGGAATTGTTCAAGCTGTTGGATTTCCTCTAGCAACCCAATGTGTCGACTTGATAGTCGAGTGTGCAAGACATTACAATCCACAAGAGAGACAGATTGTAGCTCCTGATGGAAGAATTTTGGAGCACCTTGGAGCACCAGCTATCCAAGAGGCATTTGGCATCCCTGACCATGTCCGAGCTTCATACAAAACAAAAGGGGAGGCCAAAAGGATCTTTGACGATCAAGCAGATCAATGTGCAACCCACATTAATAAAACATGGTTAGAAAAGCCACGAGCTTCCGCCAAGAAAATGCCTAAGAGGCTGCGCAGAACAGACTTTAAGGAGGACTATGGTGACATTGTTCTGCTCTTGAATAGGATAATGGGCAATCCTCAAGGTGCCTTTTTCGAAACTTGGATGTACTTCTTTATTGAGGAAATCACCTCCGAGGTCAAAATGTTTGACTGGTCAGGAATGATCAGTGATAACATCCATGAACAGTTGATCATCCTTGAAAGGACTAAGGCATTTCATATGGGTTCCTATATTGTTTACATGTTGGCCAGAGCATATAAATATCCTGGATTGATCTTCAAGGGTGTTGTTGGCAATGGAGAAAATCAGTTCAAGGCATATGAATGTTATCCCCAACTACAACTGTCTGCCAAATCCCATTTTAGAAGAGCACACGACGCATTTCTAATGACCATCACGAGAATGCTACAAGGAGGAACCCATCAAAGGATGACACATGAAGCGAAAAGCCTTATCAGTAAATATCTTAGTTACCGGGAGACGCGTCTCCCCTCCTCCGAGACGCGTCTCGGAGACGGAGACGCGTCTCCGGTACCGGAGACGTCTCTGGAGACGCCTCTTGCTGCCTGGAGACTTCTGCCAGAGTTTCCGGAGTACCCTGCCGTCTCCTGTTGCAAAAAATGACGTCTCCCACAAAAAAAAAAGCCTAAAATGTGAACTATGATTATGAAATATGAAGTATGAACTCTTTGACTCTTTGACGCAATGACATTTGTGTATTTAAAGTTAATGTTCATTGTTAAACTTTACTACTGCTCTTGTTTTGAAAGTTCAATGTCATCATATTTTCTATAAATTATTAATTTTTTATATTTTTAATTTTTATTTATATTAAAAATGCCTCCAAGTAATTTCGTCTTCTTTTAAAGTCGCATCGCGTCCTTACGCCTCTTCCCGCATCAAAGATTTCTCAAGACGTTCCTTTCAAGGGCAACTATGGTAAATATGGATCCTGGTTCATCCAGTTTCCTAAGTTTACTTATATCTGGATCCAAGGATTCACCGGCAATCCATACAAACTTCCTATCTACCCCACCCACAAGATGATCCTATTGGAGGTACTTAGACAACTGGAGAATTTTCAAAATATCCAAAGGCCCAAGCAGAAAGCAGCCATCATGTTCCCATTCTTTATTGGAAACATGGAAAAATATTGTTCCTCAGCACAGGCAGGGGAAGGCGCTAGACTGGAAATGCAGTGGTATCCTTTCACATCATACCGATCTCGAGCCAATTTCGATCCTCACCATCACATCGAAATTGTGAACGAAAGGAAGTATAAACACCAAGTGGACCTGGAAGATTACTGGGCTAATGCCACCGATGAATTTGATGTTAGGAGAAGATTGTGGTCCAAATTGCCCATCAGCTTGATTAGAACAACGGAGCTCTTCTGCATGCCAGACCAACTTGAGGATGATGGCGTATTCACACAGCCCAGTTTCGATGAGAATCTACCTCTTCCTCCCATGCGATGGTCAGAACCTGAAATTGCTGACTTGGACACCCTTATGAGGCCTGTCACCAAGTATTCACAATGGTGGGCAGATCAACAGATCAAGGACTTGCGATTGAGAGGTATGCCTTTGACATACACTCTGATGGGCGAATCAGAGTCTTACTCTTCAAATGCTGGAGCAAGTCAAGGAGATGAACCAATTGAAAGCTCAAATCCTAAGAAAAGGAAAGAAGCTAAGGGAAAAGAAGTCGTAAATGAAAGATCTGTCAAGAAGCAACAGAGACTGGAGCCTCTTCGTTCTGCCATATCCGCAAACGTAAATGAAATCTTGGACATTGATGAGTCTCTTGGAGACATACAGATTCCTTCTCCTATCCTTGTCCAGCCCAAAGATGATGAACCTCCATCACCCACAGACACCAAGGTTTTGGAGTCAGACAATGAGGTCGACATTTTGGATAATGAATTTGAAGATGGGATGATTTCAGCCTTGAGAGGAATCCAAGAAATCCAAGTCGTGCAGGACGTTCAAGAAGAAGAAGATACTGTGCAGCCAACTATTCCTAATTGGTTGAAGGAGAGATTGAAGATAAAGGAACCTGAAAAAGTTCCAGAAGAAGATGATATGGCCGATTTCCTGGCCAGACTGGAAGCAGTCAGTGCAAAGAAGCCTGCTAAAATCTTCTCTACCATCTAGAGAGATGAAGTTGGGCATCGTACAGTTCAAGTTGTTGTACTGACAATGGACAAGTCAAGAGAAGAGATTACTCCCCAAGAGTACGCCATCACCACTGTCGATTTAGGCCCTACCACAAAGGGACAAGAGATGGAAGAGTTGGACAATTTTGTTGCCACTATCAAAGCCAGGCTGGAGAAAGAGATAGTGAAGAAAGGGGAGTATAAACGAGAGGTTGAACGACTTAAAGAGTACATTCAACACTTAACTAAGCCTCTCAATCAGACTACTTCAGCAACTCCTTCATTGATGAATACTTCTCAGGAGATTATTGAAGAGGAGAAGAATATAGATAGGGAAACTAAAGAATGGTTAAGTAGCAGCAAGCAAGAGGTGGTCATATTTGCAAAAAGACTAGCATTGGCATATGGGAAAACTTCTTCTTTGCTCTCAAGAATTGCAACATTGGCAGAAGCATGGGATAATGCTCAGGATGCTCCAGACAGAATCCTTCCATGTCTCAAAGTGCTTAAGGGAGTGTCTAAACAAGAGTTGGTCAACGGAGAAGTAATTGCACCAAGGGCAGCTTATGATTTCGACAATTGGTACATGACATTGATCATACGGAGTGAAATCATAGAAAAGGTTAAGGCAGATACAATCCAGATTGAGGAGAAGACAAAAGAAGTTCAAGAGAAGATCCTAGTTGTGGCTGCAGATGCGCTAGAAAATGACACTGTGCGAGCAAACAACCTGTAGTTCGAAAACCTGAAGAGCAAAATTCAGGATATCTTCTTCACCACCGGACCTGTCTGCAAGCAAAGTTTGACTAAGGCAGCTGACTTCCTGTTCATCTTTCGCAATTTCCAGCAACAGGAATCAGAATGGGAAGACACTTTTGCCGAATGCTCAGGTGATCTCGATCTGCTGGCATTCAGGGTCAATGTGCTGCCACCTATCACGATCGAGGAGGTTGACATGATAGTTTCTAAATTTATCCAGTACACTGCGACCAAAGAGGATAAGGATGAACCTCCTCGAAAATAGCTTCTCATGATTCCTGTTTAATCTCGGCTGTTCATTGTGCTCCAGCAACTCTATATAAACCCTCTCTCATTCTCTCATTGGATAGATAGATATACATACATTGATAGATACATAGAGATAGAAGCATAAGAAAATAGGAGAGATAGATAGCATAATAAGAGAGAAAGAGTTTTATGAAATTGTTGC